>JAJLUF010000181.1:0-17706 GCA_030569995.1 Lachancea cidri
GTTCTTTCTTCCATAGTCAAAGTATCAGCTTTGGCAATCACAGGAATGACGTTCGCAATCTCAGTTAGTCTCTTGAGTGCTGCAACGTCTAATTGCGTTAATCCTTTACCGTTGGGCTGGATGAAGTACAATAGTGCATGCACACGCGTATCAGAAATGTGCCTTTCACGTTGAGCAGTCAACTCTCTGCGCAAATACTGGGAATGTTGCTCCTTTATATATTTGACGATAGGCTCCCAAACCTTTTCGTTATTGATTTGATCGCCAAAGCCAGGTGTATCAATGATGTTAATGCTCAAGCGTACTCTCTCTTCCACCAAGGAATGGGATGAAACCTTGATTTCCGTGGTTTTCGAAATTGGCTGTTTCGAAATATCCTGGCCCGTTGCAGAATCAATCAAGTGAGATGAGAAAAGCGTGTTGATAAGAGTGCTCTTACCCAATCCAGAATGACCCACAACCATGATGTTGAACTGAAATCCCCTTTTCAGTAAACGGTGCTCAATTTGACTCGTTATAGTATCAAAGCCAACATAAGAACTTGGTGAAACCACTTTGACAGCAGATACGGTATTGGAAGACATTCTTGACTGCGGAAGTTATAAGATCTCTTTCCGCTCTTGTTTAAGTCGCGTAAATATTTGCTTGATCTTGTTTTTCTAGATTGGACAATTTTGTCAAGCCATCAAAAGCGTTGATAATGATGTAAAATTTTTTTTTAGAGTAACTCCTGGCATTTCAGAAAAGAACTAGTCTACAGAAGTGCTTATTTCTTCAAACTTTTGTTGAGCTCAGGATGTCTTTGATGTCCTCGTCACCACTGATTCGCATATTCGGGAAGTCGGTGGCCGTTCTACCCCAATGGTCTATATTAATACCTTCAATCGCAAACCCTAAGGCCCTTCCCCGAGAATTAGAAACTATATTGGAAAAGGCGAACGAAGGTGCCCCATCATCCAACGATTTCTTCTCTAATAACGGAATACTATTGGCTGTTCCCAAGAAAAAGGTTTCACATCAGAAAAAGAGACAAAAATTGTACGCACCAGCTAGAAAGCAATTGAAAATGATCCACCACCTCAACGAGTGTCCCTCTTGTGGTCACTTTAAAAGAGCAAATACTCTTTGTATGCATTGCGTAAGTGAGATCCGCCATATATGGAAATCCCACACCGTTAAGGAACCCGTGATACCACCTCAAGAACAAGAACTATCTGAGCTGGATAGACGTATTCTGTATCCAGGTAAAAAGGAAACTGAATACATGAAGAAATTGAAGGATAAGGAAAGCTACTTAGATCGTCGCATGAGATCGTTGCCGGTAGAAGAAAAGAAGAAATAGCTTCGCCGAAATATCATCATATGCTATCAGCTTTATACAAAAATCGAATACCTGTACATAAACTCAAGTCAAATATTTCGGATCTGTTAGTTTTTCTCTTTCTTTCCACCACCGTTCCATGAAGCCATTTGAAGTCAAGGTTGTTGGCATCATATGCAAACTTGCCAATATTCAAAACCAATAAAATTTTTACAATAAGCAGATAGTGACGAACTTACTGAACATTGAATAGCATTCATGAAGACTGCAAAGTGGGACAAAAATTGATTTTCCAATAATTTAAGAAATTGATTGCTGTCTTAATATGCAAAATTGAAGAAGTCAAATAAAGTGCTGTTTCACTGAGGAAGTGAACCAAGCTATTTTAAACTAGTAGTACAGAATTGTCAATTGTCCAGAACTAGAAACCCTCAAATTCTACCCTAATAGGACACAATTCTCTGGCTTTAAATAAGGTTAAGTAGAAAGCTATTACACCTTTAAAATCTGAAAGAACATTCCAATTGTGGGGAACAATCCTTATCACAAATGCGTCGCAAAGAGCATTTTCTCATCAGTTGCTGAATTTGACTCACCATACTAAACGCGTGGGAGAAGATTTAAAAATTGCGAAGGGGATCTAATGGAATGCTCTTATCATATCAGAAAGCCAACTCTATCAAATGTCTTCTGTTTTATTATTGTTCAATAAATTATTACATAAACTTCTCTACAGGTTTGCATGTGAGTGATTTCGAAAAGAAATTTTTCAAAGCTTTATTTCTTATGGTGATTCGGCGATGCTCTGCGCATCAACTCAAGTTATCCACGACATTAAAGATTTCTGTTATGACGATTGAATCGAAAAAGACAAGAAGAATTCCTAATTTTCGCATTAATGCTTGTACTGTTGCACCATCACATCCTTTGGGGGTAAAGCCCTCGGGAAACGCATTCCTTCAAGGTGGTGACATAAAAAAGCAGCGAGACATTAGGAAAAATCTCTTGGGCCAACTAGCAGTGTTTCCCGAAGACTTACTAGTTGAACTCATATCTTACGTCGATAATCCGCAAGATTTGCAAAACCTGGGCAGCGCTTCAAGAATTCTCTATGCCTACACTTACGATGAAGAACTGTGGAGGAGGCTTTATACCAATGAGTTCATCCGTTTAGAAAATGAAACTGCGAATGGAGATAGTGATATCCACCCATTTGAATGTTCCCAGTGGAAGGGCTCGTGGAGGAAGACTGTCCTCAAGCTGGAAGAGGAAGCTCTAATACACTCTCATGATTTGATATTTTCTGATGTGTTGTACAGGGCTTATCAATGCTCTCAAGTCGATTATACACAACTCTTTAAGAAAGTAATTGATTTCGAAAGAAGATCGAGTGAGATGGGTTATAATTTGAACACAGAGTTTGGTATCGACAGGTTTGACGAGGAAAGGTTCTCGTTAGATGATTTTCATACCAAATATGTCGATAAACCGTTCATTCTTCAGTCCAAACAGAACTCTGCGAGATGGCCACACTGGGATCTACAGTCTCTGTTGAAGAGGTTTTCACATGTTAAATTCCGTCAAGAAGCAGTAAAATGGGACCTGTCATTATACGCAGATTATTTTCACAACAATAAAGATGAGTCTCCTCTATATTTGTTTGACTGTAATAGTAAAGCAGTTAAATCCATCAGAACGGAATACGCGGCTCCAAAAATATGTGACAATGATCTTTTTAAGTTGTTCCAAGAAAGGGAGATCAATTGTCGACCAGATCACAGATGGTTAATCGTCGGGCCTGCTAGAAGTGGCTCTACATTTCATAAAGATCCCAATCAAACATCCGCGTGGAACGTGGGTTTGAGCGGTACGAAATTGTGGGTAATGCTACCCCCTCATGTCAAGCCACCTGGTGTATCTACTGATGAAAAAGAAGAAGAAGTAACATCTCCAGTGGGTATTGCTGAATGGATAATCTCGGGCTACTACAATGATGCTGTGAAATTAGCACAAGACGGCAAGTGCCTGATTGGCGTGACCTTCCCAGGTGAGTGTATTTACGTACCATCAGGCTGGTGGCACACTGTTATCAACTTGACCGACTCAGTAGCTTTGACAGAAAACTTCGTTCCTCTACCAATTTTACCTAAAGTTCTTATGTTCTTCAAACACAAGAAAACTCAATTATCTGGGTTCCACCTAAAAGATTTTGTTGCTTCTGTGGCTAGATTTATTGAAGAAGAGTCAGTAGATGAGAATGATTCATCCACTTCAAATATGGCAGCATTGAGGAATTTCGTGGAAAAAAGTAAAAGTGTTCAACTGGACAACGGTGATTGTGGTTTGCATGATCGGGCGGAATTTGAAACTCCTATGTTTAAATTCTTCGTTGAACTAATTCGCAGATCTCAGTATAAGGCCAGTTTGGAAAGTGCGCTTGCGGATATGGTAGAGATGGAGAATGAAGAATCACAGCGCAAACTTTTGGATTCTCACAAAAACGTCAAGAGGTCAGAAGTTTGGCACAAGCTAGCTTCTGAATCAACCGGACAGTTCGCATTCAGCTTTACTTCAAGTGACGATTAAATGAGGGACTTCCCATATTTAGAATACAAAGAGACATAACTAACTGTACATCGTTTTTAATTCCATGTTGTTCGAACACAATTTAAAGCTGGAGCTAAGACCGATAAAGGCACGCTTTTACATTACAACGCAACAATCAGCAAATTTACTCTTGCTTTCCTGCTTTTCAGTTGAAGCTGGCTGGGTTTGCCTAGAGGCAGCTGGCTTCTTGTCGACTGCATTGGTAGCAGTTGAGGCTTCTTTTTTGGAGGCTTCTTTTTTTGAAGTAGTGAGTGGAAAGCTTTTAACAGTTTTGTAGAAAGTTTTACCTTGGATTTCCGCAATCCTCAACTCCAAATCGGAGGCATTTCTAGAACCATCAGAACCGGCTAAAGTACCAGCACCCCAGGCAGAACCTCCATGAACTTCTTCAACATTCGACATTTCAGCAAAAGTATTTTTGTAGCCTAATGGAATGAAGATTAACCCATGATGAACCAAGTAAGACAGACAGCTCTTTACTGTAACTTCTTGCCCGCCCCCAAATGTATTGGTTGAAACAAAAATGCCTGCTGGCTTACCATGTAGAGATCCTTTGACCCATAGGCTACCTGTTTGGTCCCAAAAAGCAGACCACTGGGCTGGTACACTGCCGAATCTCGTAGGAATTCCGAACAAAAAGGCATCATACTCTTCCAAAGTTTGGATGGTAGCAATTGGAATATCTTCTGGCTTGCTTGGAGCATGCATCTTTTCTAAAATTTCGTCTGATAAAGTTTCCTCGACTCTAAACAAATCTGCTTTACCGCCCTCAGCCTCGATACCCCTTTTGATAGCCTGAGCGAGGTTATCGACATGACCATACATAGAGTAGGTAATAATTGCAATCTTGACCATTCCTGAATATTAATTGAGCTAGCTTTCCTTCTGTAGTAGGCTTCGAAAGTTCTTGTTAACTATACCCTTGAACCTCGAAATTTAGTTCGTAGTGATGCAAAACCCCTTGAATTTTATATAATTTTGTCGGGCGAGCTCCGCCTAAGCTTCAACCATGAAAAATATATTTGTAAATGGTGACAAAAGCATGTTAGTAATATATTAGTAAAATCAGTGCATTGCTCCTACGGGTCGATACAAATATTAACAAAGGAAAAAAGTTATCGCAGCAAGTAAATGAGAATCTAAGGCGACCTAAAGAATCAAGTATGTTTTGCGAACTTCATAAGCATAAAAAGTGGATAAATAGAATATAGAGAGAAAGGTATACTAGAAAAAAAAAATAAAAAAAGTTAGTCGATAAACATATGTTTATCATGCTTGTGAAAATATGGGAAGATAAGGTTGTAGGAGTGGGGGTTTGGATATTGGTTTGGTAAAAATCTTCTTATTATTGTACATGTTTAAAGAGTTAAAGAAGCTGACAGACAGGTAGACAGACAGGCAGGAATAATTTCGTTTCGACCATTCAATATAATAGATTGTAAATTTTTTTTTTTATTTTTTTTGTACGTTCGTCCTTGTCCTTTCCTTTTCCTTCCTTTGTCCTTGTCTTCTTTTAAACAAGCTCATTTCATTATTCGTCAAATAATCTTAATAGTTATTTTTTTTTTTTTTTTTTTCTTGGTTTTTTTAATTTATTATTTCTTTCCATTGATAGACTTCACCAAACTGATATACTTTTCAGTGGAGAATGACTTTGGTCTTTCAATAGGTTGTCCAACAGCTCTGTCAATGACCAGTTGGGCCAAAACACCTAAGGCTCTAGAAACACCAAACAATACTGTGTAGAAAGAAGCTTCAGTCAAACCATAGTACTGTAATAGAACTCCGGAATGAGAATCCACATTTGGCCATGGGTTCTTTGTCTTACCATGCTTGGTCAATACGCCTGGGGCTACGTCATAAATAGTAGATACCAACTTGAACAAATCGTAGTCTGGGAAATGTTTCAAAGCAAATTCACGTTGAGCCATGTAACGAGGATCTGTTTTTCTCAATACGGCGTGTCCATAACCAGGAACAACTCTGCCTGAGTTCAATGTCTCCCACAAGTACTTTTCGATGGTTTCTTTAGAATAATCACCTTTAACCTCTTCCCTCAACTTGAATAACCATTCCAATACTTCTTGGTTAGCACGACCATGCAATGGTCCAGCCAAACCACACAAACCTGCAGAGAAAGACAAATATGGAGATGATAAGGCGGAACCGACCAAATGAGTGGTGTGAGCAGAAACATTACCACCTTCGTGATCCGCATGGATTGTCAAGTATAGTCTCATCAACTCGACGAATTCGTCATTTTGGTAACCCAGCAGATTAGCTAGATTTTTACCTAAATCAGCGTTGGGGTCTATAGAAGCCAACTTGCCGTCCTTGAAGACATTACGGTAAATTTTAGAGGCGATTACGGGCAACTTACCAATCAAGTCCAAAGAGTCCTCGAATGTGTAGTTCCAGTAGTCCTTCTTGGCAACACCTTGCGCATACGCTTTTGAAAACTTAGACTCGCTCTCCAAAGCAGTTACAGCGATGGAAAACTGTGCCATTGGATGCAAATCCTTTGGCAAACTGTCCAAAAGATCGGAAACGTGTTCTGGTAATTCGGATCTCGAGGCCAAATCCGCAGACAAAGCCTTGACTTGAGTTTCGGTAGGGATTTCGCCGGTCAACAGCAGCCAGAAAAGAGCCTCTGGAAGGGGCTCAGAACCACCGGCACCCTTTGGGAGCTCTTTTTGGATTTCTGGGATGGTACGGTTCCTGAACCTAATACCTTCATCTGGATCTAATACAGACCCTTCCCATACCAAACCTTTAATACCACGCATACCACCGTAAGCTTGTTTTAACTGCACCTCACCGATCACAGTATCACCATATTCCTTTTTCAATTGTTTGATTTCCTCAGCCTTTGCAGGGAAAATCTCTGCAAACCTCTCCTTTAAAGTTTTTTCGCCATTACTGTAGTTACGAGCAGCTACCAGCAGCCCAGTTCTGGACGATTTATTTTGCAATAGACTGCGTGTCAAAGTGGTTCTTGAAGAAGCCAGAAGAGAAGACATTTTCTTATTATTATGAGTATAACTTGCGTAAAGGAAAAGAGAAGTGGAAAGAGAGCGAGCTGAAAATTGCTAAAATAAAAGACAGAAGAATGAACGACACGCTATTGATAAAGAAACCTCAGGTTTACCTTGTATTAATATATATAGCTTTTGAACACAAGCAGTAGTTGAAAGCCCCCCTATAAATACTTGCGTCCGCAGTCGGCCACCGTTAGCGCGTGCGCGTTATCATTTGTTGGTCACGACTTGTGACCCACGACCTGTGACCCCCCACACAACCTTGCGTGTGCCTCTGTTGTACGTGATTTTCTGAGACTTCGGCGGTTGAAATAAGGATCCGATTCGAAAATACCTGCGGCATGACCAATCGGGACCATTTGCGCTTATTTACCCCCGCGGGAAAGAGATTATGCATATATGCAATTTTTGGCGAACAAGCGGTCCGGTCGAATCCCATTACAGGTAAAAAATAAAGGTGAAACAAAAAAAAAAGTTAGAACTGGGGACGAGCCGGGAATCGAACCCGGGACCTCCCGCACCCTAAGCGGAAATCATACCTCTAGACCACACGTCCTACCAGTTAGTTGGGTGTGTGTAGAAACTACACTTGTTGCCACCTGAGAACCAAAGCAGTATGTACGGACTGTCTCCAGCACGCTCCGGGAACACAGGAAACAAGGGTGCCGATGTCGGATTCCGCGGTTAGTATAAGGGTTAGCATAAGGGATAGCATTTTAGGGGAGAGAGTATGTGTGAGAGACACAAGCTTAGGTAGGGAGGATATTGCTTACAGTATCATGTACCGTAAGGAATGCGCGTTCGAATGGAAGCCCTAGCTAGGGCTAAGTTTGGTGGGTACTGACTGACTGCCAAGGGTCCGCCTAACCAACCCTTTTGCCAAAGAGAAGTTTCCGCTGGTTTTCGTAGGCTGCAGTGGAAATAGACTCCGGCGGGAATCACTATTCTTGAAGCAAGCGCTTATGAAAAGCCAAACGGGAGTATCGACGAATAGCGTGATACTCTCTGGATTAAGCGCGGAACGAGGTTGAATTAAAAATAAAACAAATAAATAAATTAAATTTGGTGGTCAGTTGGTGGTCAGTTGGTGGTCAGTTGCCTCTCCTGCAGCCTCAGCCAACGTGGGTGAGAATTAGTTCCGCCTCATTACGTTTTGACTCTCGGTTAAGCGCGGTTCGTTCATGCCAGAACGCGGCCGTTCAAATCCTCCGTCGGTCGTTTAAGCGTTGGACTGTTTTTTTTTCATGTTTTTTTGGACTTTTGCGCGTAGGAGAGCCCAGAAAATTTTGTTTTTTTTTTTCTCTTGTTCTTGTCCCTGAAATGACGTCGCCTCTCAACATGAATGGATGACAAAAAAAAAAAAAAAAAAATTAAAAATTTACTTGGACAGAAACTGGCGGCATCTGCGGTTGGGAGGCATCAAACATTTCAACTCAAAAAGGTCTTTCTCTCGTAGAGCGCGGGTAAAAGAACAGCTCTTCTAAAAAAGCATATCATATTGGAAGCAAGTTATAATAGCGAGAAAGTTGACAAATCAAGGAAGGTCTTTTATTTGCCAGATTTCATCCATTTTCGTTGAGATTAAAAAAAAGGCATTGGGAAGCACGTTCGATCGCAAGGCGGCGATAGCTACAGACAGTGGCTTTGTATTATTTTTCTTCAAGAGGTTTTTCTTTCTTCTGAGGCTTACTCGTTAACAAGATAGGTGTTGGTATCGTATCTAGGGGTGAATTAGATGGGAACGTCTGCAGAAGCTACAGCTACAAGTGCAAAAAAGCACACGATCACTGCCAAAATCGGCAAACTTTTTGGATCCAGCAAAAATGGTGTTAGTCAGTCGACACCGGATGTCGGCGTGAAACAGGTGCACATACCGTCCCCCTCGAGCTCGACGTTGTCGTCGGCCAGCTCAACCACGGACTTGAACCTGACACCAGAACTTTCTAGACCCAATTCTCCGCCCTTATCATTAAATGGGCGCACCAACGTGAATGGTGTTACACAGGATGGCAACTCCGTCCACACTTCTAAATCACTAACGGACTCTATCGGCAAGATGTCTAGTACGTCTTTGAGCTCAATGTCTGGTTCGGGTCTCCCAGTGGCGAGATTCGTGTTACATGAAGATGGCAGTCATGAGCACCATTTGAAAAACGCTAAACGCCAGGAGAAGATCAGCAGTATGATCAAAAACATGTTAGGAGCTCAAAAGTTAAGAGGTGAGGCCAAATCCGCCGTACCTGATATCCTCATGAACACACGAAACCAACAGCACTTAGGAGGACCTCCATCCCTTTTTTCGGGATTCATGAAGCAGGTGGCTACTATGGATCCAGATGCTCCTTACAGCGGAGCTTCTCAGAACCAAATGAACTATTTCTCCAATGTCTCTCCTGCTGATCTTAAGGGGAACACTTTGGCTCCAATGAAAAAAGACTTGTTATGTTTTGCACAAAAGTATGGCCGCTGCCAAGAAGTAGTCGGCAAAGGTGCATTCGGTGTCGTGAGAATTTGTCACAAGAAGTCTCAAGATGTGCCTAGCGGTGAAAAACTCTACGCAGTCAAGGAATTTCGTAGAAAACCCTCTGAGTCACCAGAGAAGTACTCTAGGCGTTTAACGTCCGAGTTTTGCATTTCTTCTTCCTTGAGACACACCAACATCATTATGACTTTGGATTTATTCCAAGATGCGAAAGGGGATTATTGTCAGGTGATGGAGTACTGCTTTGGTGGGGATCTATTCACACTGATCATTTCTGCGGGGAAATTAGAATATATTGAGGCCGACTGCTTTTTCAAGCAACTGATACGTGGCGTTGTTTACATGCACGAGATGGGCGTATGCCATAGAGATTTAAAACCTGAAAATGTTCTCTTAACTTCTACAGGAGTTCTAAAAATCACCGATTTTGGTAACAGTGAATGCTTTAGAATGGCTTGGGAAAAGGATATTCATCTCAGTGGCGGTGTATGTGGCTCTAGTCCATATATTGCTCCAGAAGAATATACCCATGATGAGTTTGATCCTCGACCTGTTGATATTTGGGCTTGTGGTGTTATATATATGGCGATGAGAACTGGTCGTCAGCTATGGAGTACCGCTCAGAAGGAGGATGAATATTTCGCCAAGTATCTGAAGGGAAGGAAAGATGAGGCTGGTTATGAACCCATCGAACTGCTGAAACGTGCTAGATGCCGCAATGTCATTTATTCAATTCTGGATCCTGTTCCTGGAAGGAGAATAAATGGACCGCAGATTTTAAACAGTGAGTGGGGAAGAGAAATCAAGTGTTGCCATGATGGTCATGCCTTGAAATAGGTCTCAGAAGAACAAGAACTCAGATACATCTCTGCATCTTAGTGAGCCTCCCACATTTCTGATTGTTCAATGCTGCCTACTAAAAAAATTAAAATTTGCTTTCTAAAGTACTTATGAAGTTTTGTATTATACTGTTGTCACGTAAACCATCTCAAACACATTAATATTAGCATGGGCGGTCAAAAAATGCAGCTATGTTATCGTATATAAGCAACTGTGAGTGTTGTTTCAGCGTAAAAAGCTCGTCTACTTTCTTGCATAAGGTTGACATGTTTCACCTCAAATTAGCCTCTTAACAATAGCACTGTACCATTTACTGATGGAACAAAAAATATATATATACAAAAACATACAAAAACATAGAATATATTAAAAATGGAACTGAGTTCAATATTTGCTGTAGTTTGTGGAGACCTTCTTATTTGTTAATTTGTCCCGTCTTCTGTTCACGAACTTTAGGCCAGTATCTTGCTCATTGGAACTCACATCATCGGGACTTAATATTAGCTCTTCATTACCTAAATAAAACATTTTCATGATATTCCCGAATGTCACCACTATAGATTTTGCACCAAATTTCTCAAACGGGCCGATCTTATTTACAAGAAGACCGTTCACCCCCATTGGTATCTTATGAAAGGAAACCTTGCCGTTTACTGTCATAGTCCACCCCTCCCAGATGTTGTGAATATTATAATCAACCGATCTTGAGGTTGTCATTCGCTTACTTTTTACTCTGCTTTGTAATTTAGAAAGTGCAGTTAGCGTTTCTTCTGAACTACTCCTCATCATTGATGAGGAGCCCATTTTTGATTCAATTTTATCATCTTTCCGTCTAATACCAATTATCATGTTATTCTCAGTAAAATTCCACCCTTCGATGTTTGGCAAATAGTACTTTCTTTCGACAACAGCCTCAAGACCCAAACAACGAATCTCTCGAGGGTCTCTCTCAACACGTAAACATATACTTGTCTTTGTTCTACTTTCGAGTTGAAACGCGTGCATAACTAGTGTTGAATCTTCTTTTCTAGTGTACGCTATTGAGAATGAAGCAACTGATGCGCTACCACAAAATCTACAATGGGTGGGCTGATCATGGAAAACCCTTAATGATCCAGGCTTGTATTCACTGATTTGAAAGATCTTGATCGAAGTGCCGGTCTGCGCATCAATTAGTTCAGCTTCAGTTTTTTTGGCCAGTAGGATCATACCGACAAAGGGAACTATCAATAGAGTCACATCACCAGAAGATACAAATTTATTATGATTTTCGCCAACGCTGTCAACATTCCCGAAACCATCTCGCTTAAGTGCGGCTGGTGTCATTAGCTTTTCACCTTTATTGAAGCGGTTTTTTAGGATAACCAATTTTCTTGTTCTCCATTTATTGTTGACCACTGTGGATATATAAATCTCACCCAACCGATCGCATGCAACGAGCCTATCATTTACTCTAGGAGTTATCAACCTCTTACACGATATCAGTCCATAATTAGAGTTAGTCAGTTTGCTACTAGTCAACTCACCTTCGTTATTGACCACATTAATCAACCCATCCTTTGAAACGAATACGAACTCATCAAGCTCTTCTTCTTCTGATGCTTTTGAAGTTGTATTTTCGTAAAGAGCATCAACTGGACCATTTTTCGTGGTTGTGATAGATGCGACGGATCTCATCGACGAAATAGAGACATTGCTATTGCGCCTGCTTCGAGGAAAACTAGAACTCCCGTTAATCTTTCCACTCAGGTCAGAAGCAAGGTTCGTTTTCCTTTTCCTCATAAATACAGGTACTGTCCTTTTGCGGAAAAAAGACTCTAGAGGTCCATTCTCAACATTTTGAAGATGCAAAGACCATATAAAATCCATTCTTTTCCTTGACCAGCATGTAACTTTACCAGATCTGCTGAAGAATGCAGTGTAGTTACCATCATTACTGATCACTGCATCTGCAAGCGGCCAATACTTTCGTGCCAGGGGAATAGCAGTTGGGGAAGGAACTGGCTTAGACAGGGGCGACCAAACAAAGACTTTGCGATCTAGACCGACAGATACAATAAATGGTGACTGTGAGGTACAAATTTTTATAATGTCCAAAGAATGTCCGTTGATTGAAAGCTCCCTTATATGAAAGGCTGTCTTGTCATCCTTTCTCGAACTGGATACATCACTTGATGCTTCGCTGCCCGACCCATTACCGCCTGTTCGCCCTCTTACCTCCAAATTGTAATTAGAGTCGACGTTTTTGAGTAATAATTGCAGTATCAGAAGACTAGATGCTATCAAAAGAACCACTAAAACCATGAACTCAAAGAAATAGTAGAAATCAAATTTATAGGAGGAAACAATCGACGAATGGAACATCTCTGTAATGCCGCGGAGGCTTTCATTGGAAATACTGGAATTTTGTTTCACCGCATATATCTGTTCATCCAAAGACAGATTCAACAAATAAGAGCCACTTCCATATAAATCCATTAGTTTGTGAGCAATAAAATTTTGATCAAATAAAATTCTTGCTTGTGGTTTGGTAAAATAAATCAATTTTGAAAACCTTCCATAAAGAATCTTGTATGCTAGAGAAGACGAAGAACGAACCGCATGAAATCTTCGGCTAATATAGATTAGGTAAATAAGCAATGGAATTGACGGTTTCGCACTCATCAAGTCAGCGGCCATGTTAACCTTTTGGATATAGGGAAACCAGTATTCTTTCTTTCTGGCGGACTCATCGTCAAGAGAAACATTGATTCCCTCGCCATTGTTAGCCAAAAATAGCAAATCGTTACTGTTGAAACGCCTATAGTCCAGGCTTAGAATGGATGTGAAGTAACTGATTTGGAGCAAAAAATTGGCCACTAATGAGCAAACAATAAAAAAACTGACCTTTCTATTGAAAGGGATAATAAATACGGTGATCAAAATGCATGTGATCATTGTTTTAAAGGACGATTCATTAGATGCCGCTGCAGCGGTAATGAAGTTTCTTTGTACCGGTGCTGCCGAAAATTCCTCTTCTTCTTTTATGGCAATGGCGCCACTGTCATCCAAATCGGTTAAAATCGAACCTGCCGTTCCTTTCAAAAGGCGCAAAATCGTGCTTAGACAGGTGGTAAACACTGGGATATACATCAGGTTACTGGGCACATTCTCATTAGAATTTTTAAATACTAAATTCGTCAAAGTTAAGGAGGAACTCACACTTAATAACAATTCAAATGTAACGGCAAGTGCTATTCCAAATCTCGATTTAACTGAAGGCATATTCAAAATACGGTAACAAAAATAACCAAATATTGAGAGATACATCAGAAAGAGAATCACAAAGTCGACTTTCATGAACGACATCAACGTGAATTTTAGAACTTCTTGACCAGAAATGTCCAACGGTTTATCTTCCGAAGAAATAATCTGAAAATTGGTAATATTTGATATTGAGCGCAGCTGGGCAACATTATATCTCAAAATTCTTTTCATTTCCTCTCGATCTTCATCTTTAGCAAGTAACGAGATAACAACGCTTCCAGCCGATATGACATAGCCGTTAACTTTCATGACCCTCCTGAATAAGTATTTTGGAAGGCTCCGCAGCTTCAGATTGATAGTTCTAAGGGGCGAAGCATCTTCTTGCAATAATGATAGGGAATTATTCCATAATTCGAATGGAGATTGAATCGATACAACCGTGGACGATGCAGTCAAATTTTCCAGAAGGCGATTCTGAAAGGCAAGAGATTCTAGCAGATAGCCTTTGTTGAGAATATTGGTTCCGTTTTTTGGTATTATCCAAACCTGGGTGAGCGATAAATCCGTAGGTGAGTCTGGAGAAAGATGCTCGACGTCAATCTTGCTCAAATAAGAACTTGACGGCTGGTAACTGTTCTGATCCCCCAAAAGTACAGGGTATGCTAATACAAAGAATAGTAGAGCGGGAAGTACTATGCATATCGTAGGATGTCTCGCTGCCCATCGAGACGTCTTGTAGTTTTGTTCTTTTAAGATTCGTTGCAAAGCCCAGTCCATAGTTGACAGAGCTTACAGAAAGTATGAGGCTTTGTATAATCCAGTCAAGACCGATAACTTCCCTAATAACGCGTAACTCTAATGGAATTTCTCAGTTTGTGTTGGGCCTTTTGTTCGCGTTGAACAAGGACTAGTTTTCCTCTACTGCGGAGATCAAATTTCTCTAAATTTTACCAGGCGGACAGAATTTTAAATGGCGAATACTACTAGTGGCATAAATACTTAAAAGTGACTAAAAACTGAAATAACGGAAGCTATCATTTGAATCCTAAGGCACAGATATTGAGATTTGTCATTTGCTGCAAAAGGTCGGCTATCTTATCATCAAGCAGCCCATTAGCGTAGTCGTCCCTAGACTGTTGATCCAAGTACTGCTGGATTTGGGCCAATCGCGTATATCCTTCTGTACAGAATCTTAGTTGGATTTTAACTAAAGCTTCGAAACTAGGATCGTAGTATGGAACTCTGAGGGCGACTAATTGTGGCAGTTCGGTCTTTAATTGCTCGTTTAAGTTTTCGAAGATATCCTTACACAGGGCCAATTCTTTTTCAGCTCTAGGAAGCTTGGATGCATCTTTTGCTGGTTTGTCAATTAGCCTACGCACTTTGGCCTTTGCTGCGTCGTAGTCCTGCTTCTTGTGGTCTCTCTTTTTGATTGCTTCGCCTATCTCAGTGAAGTAACTCGAGAACTTGATGACCGGGTCGAGAACCGTCTCTCTGAATGGTCCGTCCAATTGCTTTACTGTCTCAGAGTCGAAATCCTGCACACATTGTAAGTAATAGTTACCCACATTATATCCACCCCCACTCACCGATTTTGAATCGTCATAGAGATTGGAGATGACTTCTGCAATAGTAACCTGGGATGCTGTAACAGCTCTAAGAGAGTCTAGGTACCCCTTTGCCTCTTTTTGAAGTTCCTTTCCCGCCTTCTCTAGCACATGGTAACGACGCTCTTCAATGTCATATTCCTTATCAATAGTCTTATCAACATTCTTAATCAAAACACTATTTCCAGCCCTGTTGATGGCCTTCTTGAAGCCGTCCCAACTCATGTGTTTAATGGGTTTTGAGAGTTTTCCTGGTGCAATTCAACTCTAAATCCAATTGCTTCCTCCTCCCTTTTTGAAACATCTCAACATATCATGTAACTATTAACGAATAAAGGCGAAGCCAAGAAATATGAAATCTCACATGTCTTCATATTGATGGATGGCCGTGGTCACAGTTACATTGATATAATGAGAGCACCTATTGAAGAGTATTTGCAAAGTAATATAGTTATTTTGGATGGTGGCCAAGGTACTGAGCTAGAGCGCCGAGGGATCAACGTATCCCACCCACTGTGGTCGACCTTGCCCTACATTACCAAAGACTCGAAACAGCTAACTCACATTAAAGAAATGTACGAGGATTTTATAGCAGCAGGATCAAATGCATTAATGACAATTACATACCAGGCATCGTTTGAATCACTTCTTAAGTTTAGCGACGGACTTGTCACCACTAAAAAAGAATACGATCAATTTTTGAAAGATGTAATCCAGTTCACGAGTGAGCAGTGCATCTCGCCACATCAGTATTTAGTTGGTAGTATCGGTCCTTATGCCGCATATCTATGCAATGGAGCAGAATATTCTGGCGATTATGGTTCAGATAAAATTGATTTCGTTGAATACTTCAAACCTCAGGTAGAGAACTTTGCGGCAGCTTCAAGGATCGACATTATAGCCATTGAGACAGTTCCGAATATCGAGGAGCTTAAAGCTTTACTGAGCTCAGAATTTGCACGTACCACGAATTCTAAACCATTTTATGTAAGTGTGTGCACGAATAAAGCAGGTGACTTACGCGATGGCACTTCATATAAACGTTTATGCCAAGTGATTTATGACTTCTCAGACCAAATCCCCCCAAACCTCCTATTTTTTGGTATTAATTGCGTTGATTACAAATACAGTTATAGAATTATAGAAAGGTTGAATAGTGAGTTAATTTCATTAGGTTGCGAAGAACGGTTGAGATTCAGAGTCGTTTATCCAAATTCAGGTGAGATATACGATGGAAAGACCTATTCGTGGAGTCCTAACCCTGAAATCACTTCCGATGAAACATGGGAATATTTAGTATCGAAGCTGATTGATCAAAATTGTTGCGTTATCGGAGGTTGTTGCCGAACAACGCCAAATGACATCAGACAAATCGCAGCCGCTATTCAAAAGCGATGAATAATCTACAACAATAATGTACAGATAGCAATAATCCATCAATAGTCTACTCACGCGCTGCGAGGTGTGTCTTATTGTTTAGGTTCTTTCCACAAGCCAGTATCTTTATTTGTATTTCTCAAGCAAATTTTGATGCCAACTGCAGCTCATACCAGAAAAAATCTCAATCACAGGCAGAGGATGCGGTTACTTTAGAATAAGTTTCGCATGCTCATTAACTGTCCACATTAGATAAAAACGAAGATGAGAAGGAGAGTTTGGGCTGGCTTGAGGATGAGATCTTCTTGCTCGAACTCTCCCATTCTCTGTGAGACGTTAATGTTTATAAGCTGCATAGTGAAGGTCTCTTGACTGAATTATTATTACTACAAAAACGAATATGTTTTTATGCAAGGATTGGCGTCAAGAACACCGTGTTTCCAAATCTATCTCATTCCGAGCTTTTTAAAGCTTTTGATCCTAAAGGGTCCATTCGTCGAAGTACACAGCTTCATGGTCATTGTTCGATGGCGATATGATAGAACTGCTCTTGAAAATTGTGAATTCTTCTCCTTCTTCCTGCTTGCCCGGTTCACCTTCTGGATTGGTCATTTCCAAGACACTTTGAAGAGTAACTCTATAACAATCAAATGAAACTTTTTCCAACTTGTCATCATAAACCAAAACTTCACATAATGAACGTATGTCGGCATTAGATAGTTCGACATTGGCAACCTTGGCATTAATGATAAAGTCCAGAATATCTTCAGTCGTAGAGTAATTATTGACATGTGCTCCATAAAGAACTTCTTTTGTGCTTCCATTGAAATTATTGAAACCATTTGGAAATGTCCTCTCTGAAATGAACCTCCAAACAATGGTTAATAAGCTGTTAATGAATTCCACGTCTAATTCACTATCGGTGAACCATGGACCACCCGTGACTTCAATAGAGGGTTGGAGGTTGTACAGCATGTATATTTTTCTCGTAGGGTATTTTACACTCTTAACGCTCTTAACATATCTTTGCGATTCTAAGGACTTCAGGCATTTAGAGACCACATGTGTATGCAAATTTGTTCTAGCTTTGATAGTTTTGGTCCATATACCTTCTCTTCCGCTAGCTTCAATATATGAGTAAACTAGTGCTTCGTCTGCAGTCATAGCAGCCTTTTTCTGTGCCTCAGC
>JAJLUF010000182.1:0-17376 GCA_030569995.1 Lachancea cidri
TATGACAATATTTTAAAACTCTTGAAAAATTTCATTCAATAATGATGCAGAAAATATACACATCTTTCAGCCAACCAGGGACGATGTGTATTTTTACTCGCCACGCAGGGCCTTGATTACAGCAGGCCTCCTCATCATATGCTTGGTCCATTTGTATACTTCTGGAAATTCCAGTTTTATGTTAATGCCTATTCTATCAACAACATTGTTCCAAGGAACAAATGACAGATCAGCAACAGTGATTTTGTCCCCAACCAACCATACGGGATAATCGAAAAATCGACTTTGTGAGAGCGGAGTGGTTCCAGCAGAATAAGCAGCGGCGTTTTCTGTGTCGAGCTCCATGATGAGCGCTTCCCTTCTCTCAGCCAAGGCCATTTCAACTACGCCGTATACTCTTCTCACCTCGTCAGTGTATCTATCCACTGCACTTTGAATCTTCTGGGAATGGAAATACCTAAAGTGCAAAGCTTGGCCAATCATAGGCGCGTGCCCAGAAGTTTGGAAGAATAGCCATGCTGTGATTTGGGACTGATCAGCCATGTTGTCTGACCACAGAAGCGGTATGCCAGTCTCTCTGTAATATCTATTCACCAAATGCAAAATGATGGCGCCCGATTCCCAAATAGCCAAGTTGTCCATAGTATGATCAATCAGTGCTGGGACACGTGCGTTGGGGTTGATTGCGACAAAATCTGGCGCACGGTGCTCCCCTAGATTGAAGTCGAGGAAAATTGTATTATAGGGAAGATTCAGCTCGCTGAGCACTATAGACACTTTGAACCCGTTCGGCGCGGACCTATGCGAGAATAAAGTGTAGCCCTCTTCAGGCTGGTTTTCAAAAAACTTGGTAATTCGCGAGCTATCAATTTGAACCGGACCTCTGAACTGCTGCTGTTGTTGTTGCTGCGCTTGACCTTGCGCTTGAAGTTGTTGCAGTTGCAGTTGCTGCTGCTGCTGTTGACGCAGTAGCTCCGCCTGCTGGGCGCTTATAGAATTCCTACTTGCCTCATCCAGCAGTTGCTGCTGAGTCATACGATTGTGAAAGTCAATATTGATGTTGCTTTGATCCGTAGTTGTGTTGCTGTTGCCTAAATTCACTTGGCGCAGAGCGCTTGATAGGTTAGAGATAGCCGCATTTCTTGAAGTTCCTGGTCCAATAGGCTGCTTGTTGCCACTATCGTTTTGCATGCCCACTGGATTTCTTGATTACGAGATTCGCCCGTTCCTGTTTAATCAATCTCTGTATGAAACTGCCTCGGTTACCCCAGTAGTAACTTTTTTAGATGCGAAAATTTTCAACTTTTACGGGATGAGTTATACAACTTTTAAAAAAAACTCTTCATCGTGGGGCTCCAACCGACGCAAAAACGTCGCATACAAAAGACACGGAAATTGTTATGACACGTGATCAACCACCGAAGAGGTTATCGACCCAAGGTGATAGGCTGTGTGACTATAGAGTTTATTAGGTATGTAGTTGTGATTTAAGCCTTGCGTTTGCGGCCTTTGGTTTTCTTAAGATTACTCCGTGCGGCGGCGTGGCCAGTCGATTTGATGTGCTTGAAAAGTGCGTTTCTGCTGTGGTACTTCTCGCTGCAGGTACCACAGGAATGATCTGTGTTGCTAGGAAAAGACTGTGTGGGACTGTTAGAGTCGGTTTTAGGAGTCTTCTGCGACTTAGCCTTGCTGGTTTTCTTTGGTTTTGATTTCCCCCAGTCTTCGTCGTCGGAATCGCCGTTTCGCTGTTTGAGCGATGCCAGCAGTTTGCTCAGCTCATCCTCGCTATCAGCATCCTTATCATCGCCAGAAAGTGTCGCGGGGGTAGCCAGATCAGGCGTAATTTCAGATTTACGGTACACGCTCGAATCGGTGGACTCGCCGCCGCTGTCGACGATATCGTCGACTTCGATGTATGCGTTTGCAGAAACTTGCTGCGGGTCTTCTTCTTGGCCTGAATCTTCATCCGAAGTTATATTATTCAACTCGCGCTCTATCTTACTTAGCTCTTCATTAATGCGGTCGAGCTCCAACATGCTCTCGAGATTTGGTTCTTCTTCTTTGTCTGTAGATATTTCGGCATCGTTATTCTCATATTCGACTGCAGAGTCAAATTCGTCTGCATCGGATAGGTCATCCAAGCCCAAAACCATGCTGTCCTTTTTCATTTCCCATTTTACTTTTCTCAACATTTTCTTATGCATTTTGGTGTTTATGTGGTTTTCTAATTGATTTTCCGACTTGAAGGTCTTGTTGCAAATGAAACACTCATAAATTATAATTTCTTCCTCTTCGCTGTCGTCCTTTTTATCATTTGTACTCTTGTCATCATATTCGTCAAAATGCTTCTCGATTTCCGCCCAATCTTCCTGGTCTACAGTCTGCCAACTTTGAAGTTTGAATGGATCTCCCGCATTTTTAAGGTTAGCTTGTCTGTCCTTCTCTATCTGTTTTCTCAAATCTTCTTGTAGTTTTTTCCTTTTTTCCAGCTCAAACTTTTTGACACCTTCTTTCATTCTTTTGTCGAACTTCTTGATGAACGTAACGAAGCGCTTAACAGTCTTATTATATTCACTCTTTGCTTGCTGCCTTGACTTTTCGTTTCTTTTATTTATATCTCTTTTCGTTCTTCTATCATAGTTTTTTGAGTACATGTATTCATCTTTCCAACTGAAGGTTTTCACGGTACCAAAACCGCCCCATTTCTGGTAGAATGCTCGCAAGCGATGAAAGTCAGTAGCAGAATCACCAAATTGCGGATACAATGTGCTTTCCGACATTTTGGAATACTTGTCAAATGCCTTTCTATATCCAAGGGTACTAATTTCAGATTCGAAAAAGTCGTCTTGGTACTTGTCAAAATTGGACAAGCCTGATCTTCGCCCAGCTTTAACTTCGTCGCTAGCCAATTTTGCAAATACCTTACCAGCAATTTGATATAGTCCTGCCGGTGTATCGTCCACTCTGGTATACAAAGCAGAATTAAAAAATTTCAGTAGCTCCTCGGTAGTTATACCTGTAATCGTTGCATCCACTTCGTACCCATAGTCATCAGTATCGTCTAAATTCTGGTCCAAATCATCGCTAAGAATCTGACTTTTATGAGAATCGTACCAGGCTCGTTCTTGTGGATCTGAAAGAACTTCATAAGCAGATCTCACGGTAGCGAAAATTGCTGTAGCTTCTTCCACATTGTCCCGATTTTTGTCAGGATGATATTGCAATGCCTTTTTTCGATATGCTTTTCTTAGATCACTATCAGAGGCATTTGAATCCACGTCTAAAAGTTCATAGTAACATGTCTTCATTGCCTCAAATGAACGACAAAGAAAACCCCTAGGCAAAAAGTGATGTTGTAAATATTACACGAGTGTTATGTATCTCTTCAGCTTTCAATTACTTCTATGATATGAAATTCACGTCTAAAAATCTTTTTTGATGCTGTAATGTCTGCGTAATCGTCTATGGAGATAATAATAGCCTAGAGCTAACTTCTTTGTATAAGTTGTCTAAGCAGTTCTCGAGAGGATGTTGAAGATGGCAAATATCATGGTGTTCTTGATATTGACCATATGCAATGCTTGTGTACCGTTTGATGTCAATCGCTTCGTGGAATATTAAGTGATGTAGCCTATTTGCGAAATGTAAACACAAGCTTTTCTCATATCTCAAATAGATGCTAACTAACGGAATCTTCTTCGTGAGCTTGGATAACGGAATTTCCAGCAGCAAAATCATGTTTTTCACGACGTTCTGAAGTTCAACCATGTTGAGGCCATTAACGCCATCAACCATCAGTGCATCATACACTTTCTTGCTCAAATGAGGGTGGGATTGAGATGCGATTTGGAATGTTATCTTTTTTGAAGTCTTACCTTCGATCTTGATAATTTGTTGTTGCAGCTTAGAAAGCTCCGATTGGAGCTCAGCAGCTTTCAATTTCTGCTTGTTCAAAAGCTCGTCCTTTTCCCTTATCAAATGCTGTTCATCTTCTAATTTTGTTTTAGTCTCGGTCAAATTCTGGCGCAATAACGACTGTTCAGATGTTAATTCTTCGATTTTGGCAGATATTTCAGAAGCTTGATTAGCTTCAATTTCAAGCTGTCTCTCTGTTTGATTATTTTGTTCATTCAAAACTGCGTTGTCCCTTGAGAGAGATTCTTTCTCATTAGTCACAAGTAGCAACTTATCATTGAGATCATCGATCTTAGTTTGCAATTTGCTTATCGTACCATCGTGTTTCCCGACATTAGTCCTTAACGTTTCGTTTTCATTTATTAATATTGATTGTTTTTCTTCAAGCAGCTGGGTTTTTGGTTTCCAGTCGTTCTCTATTTCATTATTTAGAGTTTCCAATTCTTTCGTGACATTCGCAAACTCTTGCTTGAGTTTTTCGAGCTCATCAACTTGTTGTCGAGTTTGAAATCCGGTCACATCACAATTGGCTTGAATGAACTCAGCATCCAGTGAAGATTCAAACTTGCTTCGCTGATAATTGTCCAAAATGAGCCCACCAATATGGATTTGAAAAAGTGACAAATTTTTCAGAAACTCAGTTAAATCATTAATACTAGCTTTTGATTCTTCGAGTTGATTTTGAGTCTTGTGCATTTTATCTTGAGCAGTCTCATATTTCATTCGCAGTTCTTCACATTGTGTCCTGAAGTGCGATATAGTATCCATATCTTTTTTCCATCTTTCTTCTGTACCTGCTTCAAGTTTTGTAATTGTTTCATGCTGCTCCTGAGAAGTTCTCTTCAGTGTTTCAATCACATTTGCCATTCCTGAATTTGTTTGTTCTAAGCCATCTCTCAGACTTTCATGCTCAGAATGTTGCTTTTCTAGCATAGATACATGCATTTTCAAATTATTACATTCGGACTGAAGAGATTCATTATTCGCAGTCAGGGTCGAGATTTGTAACTGATCCTTAGAGCGTTGATCTTCTTGCTTTTTCTCTTGTTGCTCGAGTAGAGCTTTAATTTGGGATAGTTCAAGCTCTAATTGTCTCATACTTGAAGTTTTTGATTCAACTTCCATTGAAGTCGAATCGTTGCGTTTTGTCAAATCTTCTATTGTGGACGTATAACTCACAACCGATGCTCTTGTTTCATCCAATGATTTTTGAAGATCACTGATTATGACATGTGATTTGGCCTTCTCCGAAGCGAAGTCCTCTGTCACTTGTTTTAGCTTTTCTTCTAGAGTTCGATTCCCATCAAGTTCGCGAGTTGCCTGCTCCATTTCTTTTTCTAATCTTTCAATTGTTTGTTGATACTGTTCAAGATCATCCTGCTTGTTGTTTTGTAGGAGGTTTATGTATTCGCGATGCTCGTTGATCTGTCTCTCCAGTAAAGAAATGGCTTCTTCTTGTCCATCTCTATCTTTTCTCATTTTCTCCATTTCGTCTTCCGTATCCTTCAGAAGCTGCTCAATCCTTTCGAATTTCTCGTCTTTCTCTGACTGTGCACTTTGGTAGCTTTCGATCTCTTTTTTCAAGTTTGAGATTTCTGCTTGCAGATGATTATTCAGTTCTGACGTAAAAAAATCATCATCGCCATCTGCTTGATTCTTGTGTGTTTCTATCAGCCTCTCCTTAAGAAGGTCTTTAGGCTGCGGGTTTTTGTTCATCTGCATTGATCGCACAGCAGCCAACGGTGTGGATTGAACCAGAAGATCACTAATTGTCTGGCTACGCGAATCTGTATCTTGCGGAGCAGACTTCATCGGAGTGGAAGTTTCAAGATTCGGCTCAGAGGTAGAAGGGCGTGCACCCGAAGGTATTCTGCGTATGCTTGTTTTAGGAAGGCCATCATCTTGGGCCCTACCGATGTCGGTGGAGGTGCTTGTTGTTGTATCTA
Source organism: Lachancea cidri (assembly GCA_030569995.1). Classification (NCBI taxonomy): domain Eukaryota; kingdom Fungi; phylum Ascomycota; class Saccharomycetes; order Saccharomycetales; family Saccharomycetaceae; genus Lachancea; species Lachancea cidri. The sequence goes on from JAJLUF010000182.1 coordinate 5,862, forward strand.
TCGATCCAACACTCCCTTTTGAGTCCGCATGCCTTATGCCCCTTTCTGCATCTAACTTCCTTGCCATCGCTAGAGCTTTTGTCTTTGCATTGATTTGGTCAATAAAGGAGCGAAAATTGAATCCTTGCTCAATTCGAATCCTTCCCAGTGATATGCCACTGTCGTCGTTTTCATCAGAATCACTATCTTCGTAGTCAAATCTCTCCTCCTTCGAATTAATTGAGACGGAGCTACTACTAGGTACCTGATAAAGATTGTTACCCAAACCTAGCATTTCGTTGGCCTCTTTGTTGTCCTGTCTTTCTTTAAACTTAGTCTTTGTTTGTTTTTTTATTCACATCATCAATTTTGTCAACATGTTCTGAACACAAATAATTGATATAATAGAAACGCGAAACCACAAAGCCGTGGACCAAACGCTAATATTATCATATTTGTGGATTCCCCGGTAAAACAATTTTGTTTTCGGTTAAATACGATTGTTTATAAATTTACTTTGATAATTAGTCTTGAGAGTGGCGTAAACCAGATTTAGAAATTTTGACTTTGGCCAAAATGGGCTCGCTGATACCTTTGTTACCAAGTGCACCAAGTCCTTGACCACTGGACCAGCCCAATTTCTCAAGCATTATTCTACCGATATTCTCAGTACCGATCACAGGCGCGTTTTCACCCACAAGTCCACCTTCCTTGATGTGGAATTTGCCCTTCACAGCTACTCTTTCTGATGCTATTCTTTCCTCCATTGGTTTACGTACATCAATCCTCATGAAGATTGGCCTTTGATTTATCAATTGGCTAATATAACCATAACTGGGGGTGCTCCACTTTGTTTTCTTGACCTTCTCCACAACAACGTGAGTCTTGCCGGATTTTCCCGCTTTCTTCGTCTTCATATAATAGGCTTGGGCAAACTTAGTAATAGTTTTATTCCCGTGTGGATCAAAGGGAGGGAAAGACATTGTTGGCTTGTTTCTGACCAAAAACAATTCAAATTCATCCTTAATATTCTGAACATGACATCCATAAGGGTATTTAAGGAAAAGATCATCAGAGTTTTTATTACCTTCTGATATAAAATCTTGTTTGTCCTGCTTCTTCATAGCCTTTTTCTCTTTTCTTGTAGTGAATTTATCTTGTAGCACACTTTTTAAATCTTTATCCAGATCAAGTTGCTCGTCAAACAGCAGCTTCTTCTTTGTGCCTCTACCCGCGGTTGTTAGGCTTTTGGTTTCAAAAAACTGATTGCGCACTTTATCATATTTAGTTGCGTAGGAAATCAAATCGTCCAAACCTTCTCTCATATCAGCGCTGATCTTTTCTTGCCTCAAATCTTCGATGTCTGAGAAGTCTTCAGCTTCTTCCTCATCTTCATCTTCATCCTCGTCACTATCATCCAATACCGCCACCTCCTTGGCGATAGCTTTCTCCAACTTGTCTTCTTCAGTCTTCGGTATAATGGAGTCATTTACGAAACCTAGATAAGCGCCGATTCGATGTTCTGGAAGGCCTAAATCAACGACATATTCGGAAAGATCGTCCTGATCTACCCACCTAAACTCATAATCACCAAAGAATCTGTAACTGCTCACGTAGTATGAGTTTGCCCTTGCACCAAGTCTGATGTTGGTAATGCTTATTTCGGAGATGTTTACAGCGAAATCCTCCTCCATAAAGCCAAACTCTGGAGTTTTTTCCAAATCCGCTTCGCTTGAAGATGAATATTCCTCAGATTGAACTGCCATATCTTCGAGCGTTAAATTGCCGATATTGGAGGATATGGTTGGTGACATCTGACCACTTGCTTCTCCTTCGTCATCAGACGTCCATTGCATGTCCAACTCCTCATCGTACTCGTCACCGTTTTCATCACTAATTTCCACGTCGAAGTCATCAAGCTCAACGTCTTCATCATCTTGATGAAACGGATGCGTTTTATGATTTGGTAGATTAACATACACATCACCATTGTCGTCCTCAACAACGTTAAGTTCGGTCTTGCCGACTGTTAAAACTTGCCCAAACTCTGCCTTAGGAATGAAAGCTCCGTTGTTGATTGTCTCCTCGACTTTTACAGTCCGGATGTTTGAGGGTTTGGCTTGTGGTTCCTCGTCGACAAAGAAAAGCTTATCATCTGGAATATTTGACATACCCAAAGGCCGAATAACATTTTCTTTCACATTAGCATTTTTATCACTCACCTGTTCCGAGATTGATACATTTGTGCTATTCTCATTCTGAGTTAGGTTACTTTCTTCTTGAGTCACTGTATCAACGGCAACAGATTCAATACTCTCAACTTCAGATTCGTCCGAAGTTTCTTCATGGACGTCTTTAGTATCATCAGTAATAGATAGCGTCTCAACAGTGAGTTCAGGTGTAATGCGCATTGCCTGCTCTCGCAGTTTCTCGATAAGATCGTGAGAGGGATCATAAATCTCCACTGCTTTGATGAACACTATTGGACGTTTCCTCAACGGCAGGTTGCTTTCATCCTTACCAGGCAAACTATAGGCTTTACCGGGCCTAAAGCCACCCATTCTCATGGAATCTTTCTTTATATCATGCCCGAAGTAATAATCTTCCACCATTTCAGGATTACTTAGATCGCCACCGCCAACGTGCCCGGAGTTTTTATTAAGCTCACTAGTTCTTCCGTTATTTGATCCCTTTTTTGCTTTCCCTCTGAATCTCCCTCGTCCTGGGCGTCGTGAGGTTCCTCTTGATCTGTAATGGCTGTGTCTTTTTGCCATTTTGGTCGTATAGTTTTGTAAAGTTCGCTCAAGAAGTTGTTGAACGTAGAAAGTTGATTATATACTTAACGCGCAAGCGCAAAGAACAAATAAAAGCAATGGAATTTATCCAGCGAGTGTCGCAACAGATTTGGGAACTAGGTAACGTTGATACTACTCATGATCTGGTTGTCTTGGGGCAAACGTATCCCTCACTTAAATCTCATACCGAGACTGAAGTAGGAGATGCTAGTTCACAGGGGGTGCTAGCACAGTTATTTCATAATGAACCCAGTTGGAATCCAGACTTTCTGCTAGACGTGCAGTCCATTCTTCATTTTACATACAGAACTAGATTTGAGCCTATTCCCAAGGATCCGAATGGTCCATCGCCAATGAATTTTGGAACGCTGTTCAGGGATAGCCCCTTCAATGCGATTGAAAGTGCAATTAATCATCCAGACTGCTTTTGCAGTGATATTGGCTGGGGTTGTATGATAAGAACCGGCCAGACTTTGTTAGCAAATGCACTTCAGAGAGTGAAGCTGGGGCGAGAATTCAGAATTTCTCCCAATGAAGAACTGCTCGATGAGAGAGAGCTTGCGCTCATCCACTGGTTCGAAGATAATAAAGAAGCTCCCTTCTCCTTGCATAAATTTGTGGAAAAGGGGCTACAGCTATCTGGTAAAACTCCTGGCGAATGGTTTGGGCCTTCTGCCACGTCCAGAAGTATCCAGAGCTTGATCCACGAATTCCCAAGTTCTGGAATCCACTATTGCATAATTTCAACCGATTCTGCCGATGTGTACGAAGAGGATATTAAGCCTATATTCGAACAGAACCCGGATGCTAACGTTCTGTTGCTTCTTGGGGTAAAATTGGGCCTAAACAGTGTCAACGAATTTTACTGGAGGGACGTTAGAGATATCTTAAGCTCGAAACAATCTGTTGGAATATCAGGTGGGCGGCCCTCCTCGTCGTTGTACTTTTTTGGCTATCAAGAAGATTATCTCTTTTATTTGGATCCACATACAGCGCAGTTAGACCTTAGCGCATTTAGCTCCAACCAAGAAAAACACCATTCTGTTCATTGCACTAAATTCAACAAAATACATCTATCTGAAATGGATCCATCGATGCTGATTGGAATACTAATCCAAGGCTCAGACGATTGGAAGAACTGGAAATCACAGGTGGAAAACTCGCAAATCATTCATGTTTGCCACACAAGGCCACAAGAATTCTATATGGATGAAGACATTGATAGCATTCATTCTACCGAGGCCAATGAACCTCTAATTGGAGGTGACTACGTCGAAGTTGCGCCCATTATCCAGCAGGCTGGATCATCAAAGGATGACGAATACCAAGATGTTAAGTGTAAAAATCAAAATATTGTTGTGGTTGGAGAGTTCGACAATAGTGCTACAGATTTAGAAGTCGAAAAAGTTCTCGTTGAGCAGGAAACGGTTCCACTGCAAGAGACTGCCTCTGTTTAGAGTATCTATCATATAGCTCACGAAGTAGTAATGGCCGGGTAAAATATGAACCAAGTTTTCGAAACATGAAAAACCTAGAATTAACTTAATATTCGCATCCAGTTAACGTGACAAGCTGGAAACTTGCGCTAAAAGCTTATCTTTCTAATGTCTTCTGAGCTTGACTCATCCTTGAAATTTTGCACTGTGTGTGCCTCGAACAACAATAGGTCAATGGAATCTCACAGAGTATTAAAGGAGGCAGGTTACGATGTATCCTCTTATGGTACCGGGTCTGCTGTGCGATTACCAGGACTTTCTGAAGACAAGCCCAATGTTTACCCGTTTGGAACTCCCTATAACGATATATATAATGACTTGCGGTCACAGTCAGTCGACCGCTACAAGTCTAACGGTCTACTTGACATGCTTGATCGTAATAGAAAGTTGAAAAAAGCACCAGAGAAGTGGCATGATGGTTCTAAGGTATTTGATTTTGTTTTTACATGTGAGGAGAGGTGTTTTGACTCAGTTTGCGAAGATCTCATGAATCGTGGTGGTCAGCTAAATAAAATTGTGCACGTTATTAACATTAACATCAGGGACGACAACGAAAACGCTAAAATTGGTGGTAAAGCGATTCTGAAATTAGCAGACATGCTAACGGATAAAGCTAAAGAGTGTGAGAAAATCGGAGAGCCTTTTGAGGATTGCATCATGGATATCTTAACGCAATGTCAAGAAAGATATCCACAACTTCCATTGTTATATTCTCCTGCATATTACTGAGAATTATCGATGAATGTATGTACTAATTACAAAGTTATTGAACTCGTCTAATCTAGGAATGGGTGCGCCAGTTTACCTGAAACCCATACGCGCACTGTGTTCCGATCATCTCCACTAAATAGCCACTTGGCCAATAAGTCCTGAAACTTTTCCAAGTTATGGTCGTCCTGGTCAGCATCGGACCACATTGTATATTGCCATTGGAACACGTCAATGTTCGACTCAAGACTTTCTAAATCTACTAATTGAGTGTCAAATTGCTTTCCCACATCAAAAGTTCCAATTTCGTTCTCTAAATTCATAACTCGAGCACCTCCAAATGAAGCTAGATAGAGTACTTCTTCAACTGAAAGTTTTGCGTGCTCTTTTTTATTTTCGTCTTCTTTTCTCATGGCAAGGTGTCTTGAAACTAGTAATGCTTGTCTAGCAGTAGCAAGGATGCTGGCACTAAAGCCACCTGACAAATCGGTGCCTAATCCTACTTTTACATCATTATCCAATAGCCAGCGTACTCTACACTCGCCTGAAGTAATCGAGGAATTTGAAATCGGGCAATGTGAGACCCCACATTCCCGTGCTTTGAGCAACTTCAACTCCGCGTCTGTCAAATGTATACAATGTGCCAGCACTGTTTTTTTTGTTAATAAATTATGTGCATCGTAAACGTGTGAGTAACTTTCGCATTCTGGAAACAAATCTGCCACCCACTTGACTTCATTAGGATTCTCATCGAGATGTGTTTGGATGTGAAGATCTTCGTCACTAGCAATCTTTCCCAACCAAGACATTAGCTCTCTTGAGCAAGTAGGCGCGAATCTTGGAGTAACGATAGGCTTTATTTTATTGTCTTTTAGCGTGTTTTTGATGTGGTCTACGACAGAGTGCAGAGAGTGCTGACACTCTTCCATAGATTCCACATAGTAATCAGGAGCATTTTGGTCCATGCAGACTTTACCAATAAAGGCTCTCTGGCCTCTTTGGGAGCACATTTCAGCCATCAATTTCGAAGACGCAGCATCCACAGTTGTATAATAAGAGGCCGTTGTGGTACCGTTGGACAGAGTTTTGTCCAAAACGCTGTTGTACACCTGTCGAGCAACATCGAGATCCTTCAAAGAAGCTTCTAGGGGAAACGTATATTTTTCCAACCAGTCCAGTAGCGTCGATGTACCAAAAATGCCAGCATTTGGATATTGAGACGCATGAACGTGTGTATCCACAAATCCGGGGAAGAAGAAGGACGACCCTTGGTCCTGGAATGTATCCACCACTGTGATTTCCCATGGTTTCAAAGAAGAATCATAATCTATCGCTTCCTGCAAAGGATTAACGGATTCTGAGTTGATGAACCGGATTACTCCGTCTGTACTAACCCCCACACTCGTCCGAGGCCGAATCCTCAAGTCTCCTAGTGCTGGCGTGTCTACGAAAGTTCCGTAAAAGACTCTAAATTTTGTATACTTCGCATTTCCCACTTCCATTGTATGATAAGAGAATGCGTTGTCGCTGCTCTGCTTTATTGCTCTAAATATTGTGTCTGTTTTATATACTTCGAGTAAGGGATGTATCATATTGATATCATTAATGATATTCCGGTCGGATTTGCCGACGCTGATGTGCGCTCATACAAAAATAGAGAAGAGAAACCGCAATTAACGGCAAACATACCCAGATAAAGAGGAGGAGGATCGGATTGAGACGCTCCTAAGATTACGTAGTGAATTTCATCTACTGGATCCGTGTGCTCTACGTGCACTGTGAATATCGAAAATGCGCACAGCGACAGATTGCGAGCGAAATATCACGATTGAGCAGAACTACATGTGACGAGTGGATGACGGTTGTAGAATCTCGGAACACCAGGTTCAGGATACTGAAACTGAAAATTCGGAGCATCTGCTACTGATTTTTGAAGATACCTCACCCGAATAGTGCCAGACCATTCGCGGGGCGTTTTGGCCGGTAAACGAAAGTCATGTTCTTGCAAGAGTTTCGCTAAATAACAGCATACAGCCAAGAATAAGCAAACCGATCTCTCGCTGGTCACGTACAAGCATTGGTGAACCCCGTTAAAACACTTAGATAGGCCAACTCCTGCAATTTTACTGGCCGGTCGCTTGGCTGACACCCTATAAAGCTAGCGTCACAACCTTGAACACGTGCCTATTTTCAAGCTTTTTATCAAGAGTTCTTTACTATCCTCACACACAGGATTAGTTTCAACCCCTCTGCCGTGTATACTGAGCCCTTGATACTCCAGACTGAAAATCATTACACCAACCAGAGTGACCCATGCACTTTCAAATATCAAAGCCTTCTTCATCCACGAATTGCGTTCTTTTTGGCTGACTAGAAATTGTATTCTCTATTGCGTGCTGTTGCCAAGATGTCAGGGTGCCAACTTTGTAGCCTTTTTTTCTTGAAAACTGCCGCACAGCCAGCTCTTCCAACTCTAATTTAGCTTTTGTTTTCAAACATCTCTTCCTGACATCTCTATGGCTTTATTCAAAGGAGCCGCATTAGTTGTGGTGTTATTATGCACATCTTTATTGAGCTTGAAGCTTTTGAAAGCTGGTGGCGAGGCTCTTCCGACCGATTTGTCGTCACTTACATCGCACGTGCCTAAGACATCGTCTTGCCCAAAAAATGCAGAAATCATCCGTCATGACAATTTAGGTGTCACTGGTGTAGAGTTACAGCAGTATTTCAAGAGGGTTATCGAGCTAGATCGTAATAGGAGACGTTCACCCAGATATGTGTCTTTTTACTACGAAGAATTTGTAAATTATTTGAATGTGAGACCAGTTCGCTCGACTGGCCCGTGTCCGGCTGTGCCAGGTTGCGACCCCGAAGGATCTGCTGTGAGCAAGCTCACCAAGGATGTAAACGTTTTGAAGCATGTGCATTCGCATAACGACTACTGGCGGGCGCTGCCGCTTTTTGAAGCGCTGAGTTACGGTGTAGCAAGTGTCGAAGCCGATGTATGGTTGGTCAATAACGACACAGAGTTGGCAGTCGGACACAACGAGGCATTTTTGGATGCAGAAAGCAGAAATTTAAAGAATCTCTACACGGGCCCTATTCTTTCTATGCTTGAAGGTGCGAACTGCCGCCAGTTTGAGTCTGATGAGAAGTACGGAGTTTTCTACAACTCGCCCGGAACGACTCTATATCTCTACATCGACTTCAAGTCAGAAGATAGTACTCGAACGTATGATCTGCTGATTTCAAAGTATCTAAAGCCACTCATCGACAGTGGCTATGTCTCTTATTTCGACTTGGAGACCCGCTCGGTGGTTTGGAATCAATTGACAGTTGTGCTCACTGGTGATTATCCTGAGACATTGGACGTCCTAGACCACGGTAACGACGATGGATATTATCACTCAATGCAAAGGTTTGTGTTCTTGGATGCACCTTTACATAAGCTGGACCAAGTTGATCCAGATCTGTCCGTCGTTGCTTCTTGTTCGCTAGAACAATTGTTGGATAACTGTACTACCACAGTAGATACGTTTTCCCAAAGAAGAAGTGAACTATCGAGTGAGCAATTGGAGTGCATGAGGCCAATAATCAAGAGGGCCCATGAACTAAATCTAAAGACTCGTCTCTGGGGCGTGCCCGACTGGCCTCGCCACAAGAGAGACAATCTCTGGAGGCAACAAGTGGAAGTTCTAGATATAGATTTCTTGAACGTGGACGATTTAGCTGCCATTGCTCAATTCTAAATTGAATCTAAAATAAATACATCAACTTAAACACATCTTCTGATGTGTCAAATAAATTGACGGAAAGAAAAATTTGAAGAAACGCTTCAATTTCTCTCCTCATACTTCCTTCATAGAAGAAAAGGGTGATACATCAAAAATTATAAGACCCACCCGTCTCCACCAAGTTTGAAATTCCTATGCATTAACTTCGTGATGATACACCTTCTCAATGCCGAAGCAATCTTCCTCCCTCAACAAACCGAGGTCCGTCAAGAGGTTCAAAAAGCAAAGGCAAAGGAATCGACCGCCACATGAATTGAAGAAATGCACTTAAAACAGAAAATCAAACCCAGCTCCCCCAGCACTGACTTGTAATCAGCACCTTCCTTCTCCAGGCAGAAGAAACAAAGGGCTTCAACAAGCAACAACATCCGAAGACATTAGTTGCAAGAGAAACGAGGGAACGAGAGCGTCAGCAAATACACCTTTCGCGAGTATGTGCAGTACGAAACTGAGCAAGGGAACCCGCCTCCTTTAAAAGACGAGCATCCCTTCAGAAAGGCATATCCGGTCAGTAGGACTTCTTGATCTCCACTGACATCTTAAGGTAAGTATGAGGAGAGAAAATTCGAAAGAAAGAACAGCCTAAGGCTACAAGAAAATCGAAAAGCTCCACTACTTATACTTTTCACAGGGCCCCGCGCCAGAAAAAAATGATGAAAATTTTATTTAAGAAACCGGGTAACATTATAGAGATGCTCAACTCTATTGGAACAAGTTAGGATTAAAGAGAGTTTCAATAAGAACTATACTTTATATGAGTATCTGACGCCATTGGCCTAGTCTATATAAATTTGTGCCAACGTTTCTAACCAGCACATACTTATCTCCTACTTGGGAGGCTTGATCTGCATCAATGAAACCAGTACACGAACCCTTGCCGCTTCCCAAGTGGTAGGTACCACTCGTGACAAAGCCTATGAGGTTTTCTAGCCCAGGAGTAGGTCGAGCGGTATCATGGTCACGTTTACCATTGGCACGGCTTGTTACATGAGCAATTGAAAGCCAGTAATCCTTATCCTTCGAAGGAATAGAGTATATGCGTGCGTTATCTTTGGGATGGCCCCTCTCCTCCAAGTCACAAGAGATAGCAATGACATTGAGCGGAGTACCCGTTACCGCCTCTTGTGGCACATCTCCAAATTGCAGCGGCTGCATGTGCCACTTGTCTATATTTTGAGTAACAGTTATTATTGGCAACTTAGAGTGAGCCAAGTGGTTATCCTTAACGTCTTGATGTAATTCTATCACATCGTTGAGGTACTCAAGTTTTCTCACATTATTCTCATCGAATTGAGTAGTTCTACTTGCGTCAAACATTTGCAGTTCGTTTCCCTCCTGTGAGCGTAAATATGTGATTCCATTTCTTAGAATCTGTAATAGTTTCCAATCGCAGCTGAAAGGGTCTCCAATCTCACCCGGAAAGGCAACCGGCTGTGAGATATGAACGTTGTGAATTTTTGAATAATTGACTCGCTTTCCTGATGGCTGTCTGTCCCAGAGCGACTTTCGAGATAATCTCTTATAGATCGAATTTTCGCCCAGACCAACGCGTGTAAAGGGGTAGTCGTCTGGAAAGTACAATTGACCCTGTTCGTAACTCAATTGTTGAATCTGGCGCATTCCCATATGATGTATGCGTGTCACCCGATTTAATTGATACCATAATGGCAGCAACCAAAACCATGGTAACAAAACTACCCAACTGCCCTCGCGCGGTGTTTTGAAAATGGCTAATGGAATTTCTGGGTCTTTTTCGGTGTCAAATGGGATTAAATTTGATCTATCAACGGTGTCTAACAATTTGCGGCGTCTAATAGATAGTTGCTTCAACGTCAGCTGGTTTTTATATGATTTTTCACGTTCGGTTGGCTCAGTGAGTTTATTGAGTACGCCCAATATTTCTTCCTTAGGGTAATTGGATTGCAGCTGCAAAACCGTGTCCATGTTGGGTATGTCACACTTCAGTTTCCGTGGGTTTGATAAGTGGCGTGGATCAACAGCTTCGAAAGCAAAAGTAGTGCGCTGCGGAAGGGTGTCGACATCAGTAATGGAGGACATGTTCCTGAACTGATTGTACGACTCCGACTTATGGGAGCCTCTTAGTACCCGAGACAATGCATTTAGCGACTTTGCTCCAAATAAGGTTATACTACCGATAGAATAACGGCAATCTTGAACGTTCAGAATCTTTGGGTTGCGAGTGCACAATTCTTGAAACACTTGATCGTAGATTGCTGGATGTAACCTGATAATAACCTTTTCATGCGAGACCCAAAGTAATTCAACTGGTCCTAAAACATCGGCAACATTATTGTATACTAAACCTTCGAACCAATATTGACTGTCACGATACTTCTTGAGAGAACCACGGTTATGCGTTAGCTGCGCGACTAATGCCTTGAGAAAATCGGAATCTGTACTTGATACAATCATAGTACCAACGTAACTTGTATCGCAGCACATAGCCCCATCAGATGCTGCTGTTTTGCCTCCCAACCGATGTGTAAGTCTGAAGCACTTTTGCGTCGGGGACCAAGGTATCTGATATCCCCATCTTTTACACATGTGGGAACGTTTTGCATTCCAAACATGAGTTGGCAGCCATGTGAACACGCGCTGCCTCTTCATATATTTAATGCGACCCACTGGCTTTAAAGCAGGCTCATTAATACCTGTGCTATCATAGCTGCCCATAACATTGTTCCTCTCGGCCGTTTTCTTGTCCCTAGACTGGTCTTTGATG
>JAJLUF010000183.1:0-17270 GCA_030569995.1 Lachancea cidri
GTGGTAGACGAGAAGATTTATTGGGACGATATTGCTGGTTTGAACAATGCGAAGAACTCCCTCAAAGAAACGGTTGTTTATCCGTTTCTGAGACCAGACTTATTCAAAGGGTTAAGAGAGCCTATCTCTGGTATGCTTTTATTTGGGCCACCTGGAACAGGAAAAAGTATGATAGCCAAAGCCGTTGCTACGGAATCACGTTCTACATTTTTCAGCATTAGTGCTTCCTCACTACTATCAAAATATCTTGGTGAATCAGAAAAACTAGTTCGGGCACTATTTTACCTGGCGAAAAAACTGTCGCCGTCGATTATTTTTGTTGATGAGATTGATTCGCTCTTGACCTCTCGTTCGGATAATGAGAATGAGTCCTCCAGAAGAATTAAGACAGAGGTTTTGATACAGTGGTCCTCGTTGTCAAGCGCAACTGCCAGAGATAAAGAGGATAGTAATGCGGAAAATGGAAGAGTGCTGGTATTAGCAGCTACAAATCTACCGTGGGCTATTGATGAGGCTGCGAGAAGAAGGTTTTCAAGAAGGCTGTATATACCTCTTCCAGAATACGAGACAAGACTCGTTCATCTGAAGAAACTTCTCTCTCACCAAAAGAATAATCTATCTACAAGAGACTTTGAGATAATAGCATCTCTAACTGACGGCTATTCTGGGTCTGATATAACAGCTCTTGCCAAAGAAGCGGCAATGGAACCAATCAGAGAGCTAGGTGATAGATTGATGGATGTTGACTTTTCTAAAATCAGGGGTATTGGTCTCGATGATTTCGAAAGAGCGATGCTCACGGTGAAGAAGAGTGTGTCACCAGATTCATTAGAGAAATTTGAAATCTGGGCGGCCGGTTTCGGTAGCACAGGTGCGTGAATTAATTCAAGTAGTTAAAGATATAAATTTTAGATTCCAATCTTCTAAAGAATGTGATTTGTACTATCATCATCTCATTGTGGCCGAGCACTTCTCTGCAGTGGTCTAGAATTCCTTGGTATGTTTCGCAGGAATTTCAGCAAAAAAACTAGGCGCAATTCGCTTTTTAAGTTTTGGAAGAAAGCACGGATTAGTGATGGTGTCGAAACGTTTACTGAGGGTTGTCATTTTATATGGGGCTGTAATAACGGTGTTCAGTCTCATAGCATTGCACGTATCGTCGAGTGGTCAGTTTTATGAGACCGTCAAAAGTCGGGCGAAAGACCATTATAACACAGTGTCATCGGCCCTTAACAATACGTTATCACAAAACGGCAATTCTGCATCAGAACATTCAGGTTCGGCCAGTGAGGTACCGGAAACCGAATCCTCCTTTGCTCCAACAGTGAAAGATGAGAAAACTATCAAAATGCTGCTGGAAAAGTTGGAAAGCCCGTTATATGACGACTCAATTGATTCTGCGGAGGTATTTCAGGGCAATAAAGAAATTTACACCTCCGCTCTCAGTACTAAGATCAATGAACCAAAGGTTGACAGGCTAGTCAGAGCTGAGGACAAAGAGGCGGGAACCGCCAAAGCGACATTCTTGTGTTTGGTACGTAATGAGGACCTTGGTGACATTGTGAAATCAATAAAGAAATTGCAGGAAACGTTCAATAATGATTTCAATTATCCTTACACGTTTCTGAATGATGGAGAATTCAGCGAGGAGTTCAAAGCTGGTATCGCCAAAGTTTTACCTGCGGGCACAAAGCTAAACTTTGGCAAAATCGAGGCATCGGACTGGGGAATGCCAAGCTTTATTGACCGAAGCAAGTACGAAACGAATATGGACATTTTAAGCAAGGAGGGTGTTGGACATGCCCAACAGGATTCATATCATAACATGTGTCGGTACTACTCGAAAGAGTTCTATCATCACCCATTGCTTCGTGATTTCAAGTACGCATGGAGAGTTGAACCTGGGGTCAGCTTCTACTGCAAGTTAAAATATGATGTCTTCAAGTTCATGGAAATGAACAACAAAATCTACGGCTTTACGCTTAATTTATACGATAATCCTCAGTCGGTTGAGACTCTTTGGCCAACTGTGTTAGAATTCGTAAAATCTCACCCCGAGTATCTGAACGAAAACGGCGCATTCGAGTGGCTTAAGGAAAACGGCCAGAAGCCAAAGAACTTTGAGCAAGCCAATGGATATTCCACCTGTCACTTTTGGACCAACTTCGAAATCACTGATCTGGATTTCCTACGCTCGCGCGTCTACGAAGAATATGTCGACCATCTTGACAAGGCGGGAGGTTTTTACTATGAAAGATGGGGTGATGCCCCAGTGAGAAGTATTGCGTTGGCATTATTCGCCAACAAGGACTCGATACATTGGTTCCGCGACATTGGTTACACTCATCCTCCATACACTAACTGCCCAAATTTGGATGTGGAAAAGTACCTCTCTAAATGTCAACAAGGTAAATTCGTGCCATGGAAGAATCTGGATATCGAGAACTGCCAAGCGACATGGATAAACTACGTAATGTCGAACCAACAAAAGGGACTATATTAAAACCGGTTGCCAGTTGTTTCCGGTCATTACCGTGTATTTGTATCACATGAAAATTACGTCATATTATTTCGGAGCCTCTCGGTTTTTGTTTTTTTTTTAGATCCCGCTTCTCCAGGTGAGTAATCAGCTTTAATATATGCATCGTATGTATCTTCTAGTTAAAAGCAGTGTGGGCAATTTCAATAACGGGAATTCCTTCTGGTTGAATAATCTCATCAAAAGTAATCGTAAAGGAGCACAACTCATAGCATTTACTGTACTTACAGCTTTATCTTTATACGTTTTAGCACCAAGTATATTCAAAAGAAGTGGAAAGGATATGTTCTCCAGCTCAAAGAGAAGCGACAAGTACACTACGGGGCTTATCAACAACAGAAATGACTGCTTCGCCAACTCTTCTGTCCAAGCTCTTTCGTCGATGCCCAAATTCACCCTTTACCTTAACGACATTCTAAAGCAGGCACAATTTCTCCGCATATTGTTGGAACGCAATAAAGATGACACAGTGGAAGTGTCACCAGAGCCCGAACAGCCAAATGAGCCGCTACATTCTGTCGTAGATCGCCTACAATCCAGCAGCCCCCATCCTAGTCTGAAGGCGCTATCTTCGAGGCCGGCTTTGACGTCGTTCTCTTCTACAGCGACCATCACTACTTTGTCCACTTTAGACAGTGATGATGGACACGAACATGGACCTGGTGTAAGTACTGGAAATTCCTCAGTGGCCGCGAGCGTGGAAGATGGTACCAACGAGAACGGGTTTTCAAATGCTTCGAGTGAAGAAATCCCCGAAATTCCTATGCACGAGGGCTTGGCACAAATCATTTACCAACTTCAACAAACCATCACCACTGAGAAGTATATTTCGGTGTGGCCATTCTTACACGTTTTGGAGTTGATCTTCGAAGCCAAAATTTCTACTGGGCAAAATGATGCACATGAGCTAACTCAAGTGATTCTGGAGACTTTGGAGAAAGAAAACACCCGATTGAGGAAATTTGTCAAAGAACAATCATTAAACGTTATCATTCCAGACTTCCCCGTCAAAGGTTCCCTGGCTGATCATTTGATCTGTTTGGGTTGTCAAGGCTCGTCAAAAGTTAATACACATGCATTTTCAATGTATCCAATCCCTGTCCCTCAAGAAATGACTGCCAACCTCGCAGAAATGATTGCAGATAATCAAACTGAAACTATAGAGGGGTACTCATGTCTTTCCTGTAAAATAAAGGCTATTCTAGCACAAGAGAAATACCGCAACTACGCTGGTGATTCAGAAGAAGAAAAGGTTATTCTGGCTACACTTGAGAAAATTATTCCTGATGTTTTCATAAATGATGATTTATCCGATGATTTGATGACTTACATTAGGTCATATAAAAAAGACGACTGTGACACGAGTGTAATGAAGTCAAGCATCGTGAAGAAAACAGTTGTTGTGGAGGCGCCTGAACTCCTTATCTTGCATTTGTCCAGATCGGTGTTCAACGGAACAAATTATTCCAGAAATTCATGCAACGTCACATTCCAGGAAGAAATGGCTATTCAAGTGCAGAGTATCCAAAATAACCGCTGTGTGGGTGTCAAGCCAGTGAATTATAGGCTGAAGGCTATGGTGAAGCATCAGGGTACTCATTCTCAGGGTCATTATGAATGCTATAGACATAAGCCTGATTTTGTCAAGGACGCTCTATCGGGTGAGGTTTTGAATAGAACCCCAATTATCGATTTTGGCATGGATTCAAATCGTTTAGCTGCTTTTGCATGGAACCAATCTTCAAATATGTCTTCGTCTGACTTGTCTTCAGTTTCTTCTGGAGAATCGGAGTCATCGACTGCAAGCCCTTTTAGAACAGTTTTTCCCGAAACCAATGGCACACAACCTGTCACATCGAATGGAGTTGATGATGATAACTACGTTATCGGAAGCGCTAACTCTGGAGATTCTAATACGCCCAGCCGTAAACCATCTAAACTAAAAAAACTATCTGGTTTCCTTTCCAGGCGTTCATCTGTTGTTTCAAATGCATCTGACTCGGGGTCACTTGATTCTGGCCAACGAGGAAGACGAAGCAGAATGAACAGTTTTGCTTCGAGTCACATGAACCGAAACAACTCCATTGATGACTCTGCGGTATCTTCTTCGGGTGCTGATTTAACGGAGACCAGTGCTAGTGAACTTGATGAATCAACGTCCAATATCAAGCGCAAATTGCGAAAGATCAAGAGCGTGCTTAAATTTCCCTACTGGAAAATCTCCGACGCGTCAGTTAAAGAGGCAAAAGAAGGAGAAGTTCTAGGAGAGACAAGATGTGTCTACCTTTTGTATTATGAGCGTATCGATGATTAATGCAATATGCATATATATAGCAAGATAACCCTCTCAATGACGTGTAAACTAACCGCATAACCATTCATTCAACAACATACCGTTATACTTTCTTCGGAGAGGTATCGTCAATTGTGATTGAAAAGAATATCCAAATTCAGTCCAAGATGGATTTTAAAGTTGAAGGAATTTAAAAGACAATCATTCTGTTCAACGCATTCTCGAACAGCTCGTGGTAGAAATAATGTTGAAGGTACGTACTCCAACAACTTTAATAAAACCTGATAGTAACAAAGTTTGAGATATCTATGTCACTAGACAAACAATGTTCGCGTCAGCCTTTTTCCATTAGTAAGACAATTTTAACTAACTAAAGCATCGTTGCAGGGTTTTAAGCTATCGAAGAGAGACAGTAGTGCCAAAGGTAGAATAACATCTGCAGACATATCAGCACCTACTGCGGATAATGGCAATGTGATAAAGCACATCAAAACGGTTCCCATTCGATCTGCGTCTTCAGCCTCTACTACATCAGTAAAGACTTCAAAAGATATCTTCGCGACCGAAAAGGTCATCAAAGCCTTGTATAACTACCAGGCGCAGTCTCCAAAAGAGCTCTCCTTTCTCAAAGGTGATTTTTTCCTCGTGTTATCGGAGGACAAAGAGTGGTACGATGCGTCAAATCCTACCGACGGTAAGAGAGGAATGGTTCCCAAGAGTTACTTTGAAAGCTTTGGGAGGAGGACATCAGAGTCCAATAATGGAAGTGGTATACCTGCAGCACAACAGCAACTCGCGGCAGTTGGAAGTGCTTCTTCTTCGAATATGGGATCTCTCTACGCAATAGTTCTCTATGACTTCCAAGCCGAAAAATCAGACGAACTGACCACTTATGCGGGTGAAAATCTTTTCATCTGTGCACATCATAACTATGAGTGGTTCATCGCTAAACCAATTGGAAGATTAGGTGGGCCAGGGCTGGTTCCTGTGGGGTTTGTGAGTATTATCGACATCAGTACAGGCTATGCAACTGGTAACGATGTCAAGGACGATATCACATCAGTTCATTTACCCACAGTTCATGAATGGAAAAGCAACATAGCCAAGTACAAGGCGAGCAATATTTCCTTGGGATCACCCGAGCAGTATCGCCAACAGCGCTCTAATTCTTACGGAAGTGCGTTGCATCAACCTTTAAGCGAATATTCCCAATCTTATCACAATTCTACTATCACACATGCGACGGTTGATACGTTTTCTTTGGAGGGTGAAAAATACTGGTTCAACGTAACGTGCGAATTATCTGATGGTCGTGTGCGCAATCTAAAACGGTTCTATGAAGACTTTTACGATCTGCAAGTTAAGCTTCTTGATGCATTTCCAGCAGAGGCAGGAAAAATACGAGATGGAAAAGGGCAATGGACTGAGCGCATTATGCCCTACATTCCAGGCCCTGTACCCTATGTCACCGACACAATTACAAAGAAAAGAAAGGACGATTTGAACATATATGTTCGAGATCTAATAGCGCTACCCTCACACGTTTCCCAATGTGATTTGGTGAGATCTTTGTTCAATATAAGAAGCAATAACTTTGACAGGGAGCTCATTCAAGACTCGACTATGAAAATAAATACAGAGGACGGTCCTTCGAAAGCTTCAGAGGACATATCGGTGACAACAAAGAAGGGTGAAGATTCCACACTTACTGGTGAAGATCTTAAGGTGTACGAAATGATGGATGAACTATCACTCAAAAATTCGAAGCCAAAATCTAGACCTCCCAGTACTCTCCCTCCCCAAGTTAAACCGACCAAAATTAAGTTCTATTACAAAGACGATATTTTTGCGTTGCTCCTGAATTCTAAAATCACTTTTGCGGAGTTACGCGACAAGATCAGCCCTAGGATTGATAACCCATCTTTTAAGTTATTCGTAAAACTGAGTGACGGGGTTGGTGAAGAGATCAATAAAGATTCACAGGTTTCTGAAGTGATTCAAGGTAAACTTAAGATAACAGTTTTGGATTCTTAAGGTGTTTTGCTTGTTTTGGTTTTTTTTTGCCTTGGCTGTATACTCATTGCATCTAATAGTTTGTTCAATTAATGACTCTGTAATAATATTAACACTATATAAAAAAACTAGTAATCTGTATCAATAACCATTGGTTCATACCCATACATTTCTGCTTGTTCTGCCTCGGCATTCTCATCAACTTCCATGTAGTTGTTCTTGTGCTCGAACATATGTAGATGTTGCTTCCGGAACCACGCCAACCATGTCTTGTATAAAAGCTCAGCGCCGCTGTACCATTTAATCACTTGTAGATTGCTGTCGCGAATCGTTTCCCATATCTTATCGTAAATCCTATCTTTAGGGGCATTGCTTCGCCCACTATTTTTCACCAGGTCCCATACCTGATCTTTCACAGCGCTTGGCATAACCAAGCAGTTGACTGCGTCATTTTTTGGGATCTTGATATTTTGGACGCTTCTTAAAGATGGCGTGTCACTAATAGTGAGATTTTGTAAATCTTCTATTAGCCGTTGTCGTTTATAATTCGAAATGCCAATATTACTTGGACTGTGGGGCCTCTTCATGCGGAGAATAGTCATTAGTACATTCCACTTTTCAAAATATACCTTGCCTTATTAGGCTTATAGTAAAGAACTTTCTAGAAACAGTTTCAATATGAACCTTCGAATGCTTTCTGAACAATATACAAGGACCTTCTATTGATAGTAAACAGTTAGTTTATGATTCACCTTTCTACCACTCACGACCCAAATACATGCGTTATGGTTTGTGTTTTAATCTTCTCGTGAAATAACCCTATAACCGGGGGAATTGTTGTCCTCGTATTTAATTATATTAATTATATGTTTATCATATCATCAATTTTAGTTCTCTTATATAGCCGCCCAAAATTTTGGGACTACATCTTCACATCAAAATCATATGAAATGAGATGGTAGGCTCAGATGAAAGGATTGAGTGTCGGTCATGTGGTAGGCTTATTTCACTTGTGGAAGAAATTTTTGGCCTTAGGCTATTTTGTTCGCTTGAGAAATTTATTCTCACATTGATATCACCACGGCACCTAAAAAAGTGTTTGAATTATTTTGAAGCTCTGAGAATTGTACCCTATTTCAACTGATATCTCAGTGACTGAGGTCCCTCTCAGAAATTAATCCTGAGGCTTGGAAACGCACGTATTTGAAGTTTGCTCATGATGTTCTGCCTGAGTCTGGTATATTGCGTCAATATGGCCGACTTGGCGTCCAAAAATTGTAATAGAGAAACGTCCTTTTACTGAAGAGCGTTCTGCTGAAGAAAGTAATTTCTTCGAGGTCCAGACCATATGGATATTCCAAAAACTGTTCAATATGTCTCCTTGTCGCGCAATTGTTTCATTTATGGCATTCGTTGTCTTATTTTATGCAGTTAAATGTTGCAAGAGAACGATACGTGGACAGAGTAGACCTTTTCAAGCAATTCTTGTCCAACCGGCCTCATCTAAGGACGAGAAAACCGATATATCTTTGAAAGAGAGTGGAGAGCGCCAGGGAAGAATCATATCGTCACCGCACAGTTCGAGGACGTTTGATACATTATAAACTTAGCGCAGAAGCCTTTCTGCTGGAAAATATGGTATAGTTTTTAAGCCGCGATCAAATTAGAGCGACAATTAGAAACTCAAAGATCCCCAAGGTATATTGTACTGATCTTGGCTCAACTTATGGGTGGCATTACTAGAACACAAAAACAATAGTGATGGCCTTTCGTAGCGTCCAGGATCTGAGTTAGATCGAGCTCGCTAGGGCTTACTTTCTTCTCAAGCTACCATAGCATATTAGCTCCTCACAATCAATTTCGATTTGCTACCATCAATTAGAATGCCCGCAAGAAAGTCCCATAAGAGATGAAACCCTAGATCTTGGAGGTACACACTACATAGCCAACTCCGGCCTATGAGGCGTCATCTAGCTAATAGTCCCAAATTTCTTGGATCAGATGTGGAAAAAATTCGCTATCCAATCCCTGACAACTTTGGTGAATCATTTTCCATGGTAGTAAGTAATACACATGCTTTCTGTTATGAGCGTCATGCCTTATCGTTCTGTCGTTGACGCTGTCCTGCAAGTCAAGAACGTCGCAAAAAAATTACTTCATTTCGTTACAATAGATTTGTGCACGCTCCTGCGGGTTTTATGCTAGGCTAACCGATTCATCAGAGCAAGCCACAATCTGGTCAACGCAAAAGCCACTACAAACGGCTAGATGTTTCACACTCCTCCCATCAATAATCCTAAGTATGATTCTTCCCAATCCATAAAAGAATCATATCATATCCATCTGGAAAGCTCCTCTCCTGATCTATCAAACTCGTCAAGCAACGGTAGCGCCTCTTTGACAAAAGAGGAGATCGCACAAGAAATAGGAAGTATCACTACTCTACCTGTGGACTTATCCAGGTTGATAGATGTTTTCATCGATGATTTGAAGCAACCTAAATACTTGAAGCCGTTGAACGTCTTACAGCTATCTGGCTTGTTTCAAAGCTTTTATAGTAAGTTTGATAAGGCATCATTTCAGTACTTAATTAGAATGAGTGAAACGGGTACAAGTTCATTCTTAAGTGCTCGCGAATCGCTGAGTACTGGGATCAGCGGAATATTCAATAGGAGTAGAAGTGGCAGCGATACGAGGAAAAGGTCTTCATCACTTTTCAGTACAGACTCAAGCAGTGGCTTACAACCGATGCTGACTCCTGAAGAAATAAACAAGCACCTTCGTGCAAATGAAATGAATAATCTAACAGTGGAGAAATATATGGAACTCTGTGAGCATGACGTCTTCAGAAGAATATTAGAAGTAGGCACTTCAGTACCTGGAAGTAATTCCAAAGTTGATAAGCCGCCAAGGACATTAAAGGTTTCCAACTTATTTCGAAATAGTCCGGAGTTCATTGAGTTTGATAAGCTCTTGGGGGAAAAGTTGGATATTCTTTCTCAGATAGCAAGTAGCGGAAGACTGGATCTGATTGAATTCCTATTCATATCTCATGCCGAGTTTGATACTGAAAAGCTATCTACACCTCTAGAGAAACTTGTATTTGAATCCATTGCACCTCACGAAAAACTACAAAACGTTTTAAACATGCATGACGACATGATAATGTCTTTGAATCATTTGAGTAACGACGACTTTTTGTCCACTTTGATATATTTAGTCATAAAAAATCCAGTGAAGAACCTATTCCTGAATTTACAATTCATCAGGTTGTTCCGTTACAGTAAGAAGCTAGTTGAAAAAGAGCTTTATGCTTTGACCAACTTAGACGCAGCGCTCACTTTTGTTGAAAACCTAACGTTAAGTGATTTTCCAGAAGAGTTTGGATCTCAGCTATCTTCTGAGGAGCGAAATGCATTGTCGATTGCTATCTCGAGTAAGATAGCACTCCCAGATATCCAGGTATCTAGTGAAAACCCTGCTCAGCGGCATCCTGGTCTTCCTAGAAGCAATTCTTACAAAGAATTTGAGGGTCTGAGAACCGCTCTTGATTCGTCACTGCGGAACATCATTGGTAAGATAAGATCTTATACTCCCCCAGCTCCGCAAGTTGCGACAACCAACAACTCGCAACAGATTTCACCAACGGAAGGTGAAAATGTTAAGAAGGTCGTCTCTGTTCCTCAGTCATCAAAAGATCTGAGAAATCGCGACTTTGAAGATCTCAAAATGAGCGAACTTAGACAGGTATTCGAAACCTATCAAAAACTTTTAGATGCACTGGATGTTTAACTTTTACGTATTGATGTTCTCTTTTACTACTAGATAGCGCTTAACCGATCGACTATTGATCGAAGTTCTGAATAAGTGGCCTCTTCACCATTTTCAAGCGGTAGATAATCAGATTTGATTATATTGCTCACTTGCTTCACTTTTTGCCTGGTATACTCCATGGAGCCACTAATATTTTCGAGATAGTCGACCAATCTTTTCTTCACGACATCATCTCGCGTTCTCTGTTTCAGAATATCAAGAACCAAGGTGTCATTATGTGCGCGACCGTACTGGACTCCATGGATTATCGGAAAGGACATTTTTCCTTCTGACACATCTTCTGCATAGCCCTTATTTTTGATCATTTCAGCGTCCTGAAGATTCATATAGTCGTCTCGAATTTGGTAGAGAATTCCCAAAAGATTGCTTAATGGTACAAGAGAATTTGTATCCGATATTTCTGGTGAAAACACTTCCATAATTCTTACTGTTAGTCTGAACAGTCCTCCAGTCTTATTCATAACCATGTCTAGGTACGCTCGTTCATCAGGTACGACGAACTCGTCTCTCCAAAATATATCTAAGCCTTGCCCTTTGTGGAGATTCACCATTTCTTCATTGAATATGATCAGAAGCTTGTTCAACAAATGGTCGTCTGCATCATATGCAAGTTTCTGAAGGCATTCCATGGCGTAAAAGTACATATAGTTCGCGGTATTAATTGTCATTGGTATCCCATAGATGGTATGAGCGGCTTTCTTGCCTCTTCTCCACTGCGAATCATCCTCTATGTCATCTATTAGGAGGCTTGAAGTATGAAGAATTTCTACAAACCTGGCAATCACGTTGATCTTATCTTCAGGTAGTTTGTAAATCAAATTGAAGATGCGAATCAATTCTGTTCTAAAGTTTTTGCCCGCACACGATGCCAAATGCTCATAAGGTTGTCTTAGGATCGTTTCCTGCTCACTTGTCCAGAATGGCTTTTCATTAACCAAGCTCTTGATAGTGTTAACATCCATTTGAACAATGAATTTTGAAGAATGGCGGAGGGCAAGAACAAAATTCGCCATTATTTTTCAAGGCTGTACAGTTAAACGATAATTTAAAACATCAAATTTCCAGGGAAAGATGGATAATCTGCTAGTCAACATGTTTGGAGATGTTCCGATAGTCACTAAAACTTGGGCGGCCGGCATAATACTAGTCTCAATATGCACAAGCATCAACGTATTGGACCCTACCAAAATCCTGTATAATTATGATCTGGTCTTCAGAAAAGGACAGTACCTGCGGTTGGTGTTTTCATTGTTCGATTACGGGCTGTTTAATTGGGCATCTATATTCAATGTCTTCATAGCCGTGGGCCATTTGAGTTCACTGGAGAACTCTATTGCCAAGAAAGGTAGGTACATATGGATGCTATGCGTTATGACTCTAATAATAGTATTGATGAGCAGATGGGTGCAACCTTTGAGCTCTCTTGGGTACACATTACATGAGAATTTAGTGTATTACAAAGTAAGGAGAGATATACAAACCAACATTCAGCTGCCAGGAGGGTTTAACGTGTCCCCGTTACTGATTCCTGTTTACACAAACGCCATGATGTACTTTTCCTACCAAGTTTCTTTCGTGGAGGTAGCCATTAACTTTATACCGGGACACATCTACTACTTTCTTGAAGGTGTATTGAGCAAAATTTACAATATAGACTTGGGTAAGCCACCCAACGAATGGTTCCGTCACGAAGTGGACGAGGCGCAGGTTCAAGCTCAAGAGTAGCAGTTCCTGCGTAAAGAAACATCATCCGTATCCATCTATCTAGTCTATGAAAATAGTGCCACGTCATCGAATTCGTCCGTACGATCGCTACAGATCGGAGAAGACTCGTCAGGCTTCGACTTTTTGAATGCTTTCTTTCTCTTATCCGGCCAGTGTAGAGACATGTCTCGCTCTCTGGCTAACATTCGATTGATTCTGTTATTAATGAGTTGAAAATCGTTTCGTTTCCCGGAGGGTCTGTCTGTATGTTTCTCTCTCGGTACCGTGATATCCACGACATCTTGCATATCAATACCATGCAGGCGAGCAACAAATTTCATAATCGCTTCATCACTAATCTTGGCATCTCCTAAAGTTTGCGCCAATGCGAAATCACTCTCACTCATACTCGGACTTTGTACCTCACGTTTTACTTGTTCCAACAACTCCGCATGGTCGTATTTGTCCTCAGATTCGACATTTTTTAATGATGCGACTAATCCTTCCACCTGACTCACAATGCTTCGTAATATTGAATCGCTTGTGGCAGTATCACTGTTTGTCATTTCCCTCAGTTTACCTCGACATGCGTCTACGATTGTTAAATCTATCTGCGATGCGGTTTTCACAGCTAGAATAGAGCCACCATCCAATGTACCCTCTACGTAAAGCGGTCTCCTAAGCAGTTGAGTACATTTTGTGCGTCCTGGAGAGCCTGCTTCACCCGCTTTCACCACCCCACTAACTCCCACGCCGGGTCGACGCCTTTTCCTCATTTGTGTTCCAATTAGAGCCTCATCGGAGCTCTTCCCTGCCTCTTCGGTGCTCTTCCCTACCTCTTCGTGTTCTGTTACATGCGTCTTGAGCCTTGAAGATCTTCTGAGCTCCATGTGAACGAAGCTTTGATACTGCGATGAGCTACTAATTGTTGAAGATTAGTTATACAGAGTTATATCGATACCTTCATTTCTTTTTTGAATTATGGACATCACGTGATATTTTATATATTTCGTTCTATATGATGAGAGGCTTTGTATATTAGTCACGTGACTGGTGATGGCTCACCAAGGTTAAAGAGAATCGAACCACCTGGATTCAGAAGACAACCAATTGCTCCTTCAGAATCTTGTCAGCCACATCAGGGGAAGTGGCTTTGAACATTAGGTGGATGTGGGACACCGTTTTCACGCTTTGTAAATGTGGATAGTTTATGAACCACTCGTAGTCATGAATACCGAACCGTTCCAGATTGGTGCGTATGAAGCGTTCTATCTTGTCCCTGACAGGAGGATTCATGACCCTCGAGGTTTCTGATTTGTAGAGAGGAATGGCAATCTTGCTCCAAATAACGAAGTGGTACAGATCAGGTCCCAGATCGTAGGGGAAGTCGTTAGGCAGCATACTGTAGAGCGACAGATCTGAGAGCATTGCCTGTGTGCGCTCACTGACAGTTGAGTAACTGCTTTGAAGGGTTGCCAATTCGTCGCGCGACCACTGTAGCTTACGATCGACGACCGCGTCTGCGACTGTCGTGCCCTCGGAAGCTAGCTGGCTCTTGTAGAGATGGTATTTCTCAGTGACCTCTGGGGTACGCTTCAAGCACTGCAGTTCGCCAGTGCGGACACAATCTTGTACTTCTTCCCAGCAATGCATGGCGACTGTCGTGTTATAGTCGGGTAAATTGATACGCAGAGCCCACTTACAATTTTTTGTCAGATGTTCAGTCACATTACACAACATGTATCAATGGGCCGTACATTAGTGAATGTCGGAAAACAGTCATCCGATAAGTCAAATCAAGTCACGTCAAGTAACCTTCCTCAATCCGATTCATCCTAGTAATTATAGTAATCTCGAGATCTTCACATATTTTAACCTTATGGAAGTAAATAAATATTAAACGTTTCCTATCCTAAATTCTGGGAAATACCTCTCCCATCATTGCGGTGCAAGAGCTGCGCCGGCGCAGCCTTAAGTCGCAGCTCTCATCCAAAAAGTTTGCCACCTCACGCGCAGACAACTGAGAGTGATCCTTGTTATTAAGTAAATGCAAGCCTAAATCAAACGTGCGAACACGCATCTTGGATTTGTTCTGCCCTTTGTGGTCGTATCGGTCTCACGGCTTGATTCTCTATATGGTAGTGCAAATGGTAATGTAAATCCGAGTGTCAGGTAAAATAGATACACCATACTCGAACGATTGAGTGGACATCCACGAGAAGAAGATGATGAAAGTGTTGGCAACGACGATAGTTGTCTAATGCTCATTCTTTGTAGCCCTATTTTATGAATCATGTTGTGATGACTTTGTGAATTATATCGTCTACTTTAACACCACCTACCCCGGGACCATATATATATACCGGTTCATAACCTAATAGTTGTTGAAAAGCTCGTTTGTGTCAGACCACTTTCGTTTATGCGCTGTTGGAACTGTGCATAGCGATGGATAAGAAGCATTTAAGAATATGCATCGCTTTTGACGCTATCATGTGATTTCGGTCGCGTCGGTGTTTTTTTTCTTTCCTCTTTCCGTAATAAGCATATAGTCAATCTTGAAAAATCATTGGCAAGAGCTGAAGTTAATAGCGGATTAAACGTGGCATTGATCGGTAGTTAGGACGGTTATTCAAGGAAAAGTTAGTCATATATCGTTCCAGCAATGAGTGCGGCACTTCCATCTATCCAAATCCCTCTGGATTACTCGCAAATGCTCGCTAGCGTCGAAGATTTTCTGCTCCATTTCAAGACAGATGAGAAGAGCACGGTGAATGGTGAAGAAGAAGTAGATGAAGAAGGGGATATACAAGAAATGGAGGTGGGTGTGGGTCCAAAATACTTGGCACTATTGCAGAAAGTTGCGAATCGTGAGATACAAACGCTATATATCGAGTTAGACGACCTGCAGAGATACGAGGATGATAAACTGCTGGCCAGCGATAACATGGTGGGCGATGGTGCTTCGGCGTCTGGACTGGTTCAGACCGTGATGCAGAATACGTTCCATTTTGTAGAGCTTTTCTCGCGAGCTGTTGATAAACTGCTGCCTCCACCCACTAAGGAGCTCGACTATAAGGATGACGTTTTGGACGTGATTCTTTATCAAAGAAAGCTGAGAAATGACCGGCTTCTGTCTGAGAGACGCACAGAACTAGCAGCTGATGCTGGTGAGCCCGGTGATGACGAAGTGATGCGTGAGATCGCCGAGCAAGAGGCGGAACTCTTCCCACCAAAGCTTACCAGAAGGTATAACCTGTACTTCAGACCATTGAATGGAGTGTACTCTAAAAAGTCTGGTGAACCACACTCTGTGAGGGAGATCAAGGGTGGCGAGCTAGGTCAGCTCATTACGGTTCGCGGAATCATTACCAGGGTATCGGATGTGAAGCCCGCTGTAATGGTCAATGCGTATACTTGCGACCAATGTGGTTACGAAGTGTTTCAAGAAGTCAACTCTCGCACATTCACTCCTTTGGCTGAGTGTACTTCAGAGCAATGTTCTCAAAATCAATCTAAGGGCCAGTTGTTCATGAGTACTCGTGCGTCCAAATTCAACGCATTCCAAGAATGTAAGATTCAGGAACTGTCACACCAAGTTCCTATTGGTCACATCCCGAGATCACTAACCATTCATATTAATGGTACGTTGGTAAGATCCTTGACTCCGGGTGATGTAGTTGATGTGACAGGTATCTACATGCCCGCTCCATACACGGGTTTCAAAGCTCTAAAAGCTGGTTTGCTTACGGAGACATACCTGGAGACCCAATATGTTGTGCAACATAAGAAGAAGTTTGGAAGCTTCGAGATTACTCCCGAAACTGAGGCGCGTGTTATGCATATTTCCAGCCAAGGAGATGTTTACAACAGACTAGCAAAATCCATCGCACCTGAAATTTATGGTAACGTGGACGTTAAAAAAGCTTTACTTCTACTACTTGTTGGTGGTGTTGATAAAAAAATAGGTGACGGTATGAAAATCAGAGGTGATATTAACATCTGTCTCATGGGTGATCCTGGTGTGGCAAAATCTCAATTGCTGAAATCTATATGTACAATTTCTCCTCGAGGCGTCTACACTACCGGTAAAGGTTCTTCCGGTGTCGGTTTAACAGCGGCAGTAATGAAAGATCCAGTTACAGATGAGATGGTCTTGGAAGGAGGTGCTTTAGTTTTATCTGATAATGGTATTTGTTGTATCGATGAATTTGATAAAATGGACGAAAGCGATAGAACAGCTATTCATGAAGTAATGGAGCAGCAGACAATTTCGATTTCTAAGGCAGGTATTAATACCACCCTCAATGCTCGAGCTTCTATCTTGGCAGCTGCTAATCCTTTGTATGGTAGATACAATCCCAGATTGTCTCCCTTGGAGAACATTAACTTGCCTGCTGCGCTGCTTTCGAGATTCGATATTCTTTTCTTGATGCTAGACATGCCTAACAGAGAAGATGACGAAAAACTTGCCGAGCACGTGGCATTTGTTCACATGCACAACAAACAGCCTGAGCTCGGGTTCACTCCGCTTGATCCTGTAGAAATGAGAGAATTTATTGCCTATGCAAAAACAAAAAGACCAACTATGAGCCCTGAGGTTAATGAATACGTTGTGCAGTCCTACATCCGGATGAGACAAGACTCAAAGAAAGCTATGGATTCTCGGTTTTCTTTTGGTCAGGCAACTCCAAGAACTCTTCTAGCCATAATTAGATTATCGCAGGCTTTGGCTAAGTTAAGATTCAGTGACATAGTGGAGGTTGAAGATATCGAAGAAGCTTTGAGACTGATTCAGGTTTCTAAGGAGTCTTTGTACCAAGCCGGTCATAAGAAGACAGAAGATGAAAACCCCACTACAAAGATTTATACGATCATTAAAAATATGGC
>JAJLUF010000184.1:0-17227 GCA_030569995.1 Lachancea cidri
ACAACAACAACAACAACAACAACAACAACAACAACAACAACAACAACAACAACAACAACAACAACAACAACAACAACAACAACAACAACAACAACAACAACAACAACAACAACAACAACAACAACAACAACAACAACAACAACAACAACAGCAGCAGCAGCAGCAACAGCAGCAGCAACAAAAGCAGCAGCAACCATCCATGTTACATGCACAATCGATGATGTTAAACGGAAGCAATTCAATGTTTGTGCCGAATGGTTCTGTACCGGTGTTCATGAATAACACTGTGAACATGAATATGAAATCCCATTACCCTCAGGGATACATGCAGCAGATACCACCCCAAGCTCAACCATATACTCAAGCGGCTGGGCCCTACAAGCAAAATCCCATGAAGAGGAAGAAGCAAGAAGCTTCGAAACCACAAGAACCAGAAACTAACAAGCCAGACCCAAAATTATCTAGTATGGAAGGGTTATACAATTACCAAAAGCAGCTGCTCATGTTGGAGAAGGAAAATGAGCGAACGGTCAACACTAATTCAGCTGGGGCTACACCCATAGCAAGTGATGCACCAAGCACGAATCCAACATTTGTATCTAATAATCCTATCAAGAAAAACACTGCCACGCCTTCTTATCACGGAGCTTCGCCTGTTACTCTGGTCTCTATGAATAGTCCCTCTAGCGTAGGTACTACTCCAAAAGCCAAAGATTTTCTCAGAAGAAGGTCTGCTACCTATCAGCAAACCGTACCTGCTGCCTCTGCTGGTAAAAAATTCTCTTCTGAACCTGTTACTCCTGTTGGTCCTATAACCCCAGCAAGTGGAAATAACAACAAACCTGTTCTGCCAAGTTCTCTTTCCACTGTTACTGAGACTCCTCTAGAAAACGGAGATGAAAACAATGGTGAACAATTACTGAAAAAAGTGTCAGTGAAAAGAGCTAAACTGAAGAAACCACACATTTCGCATTCAGCTGGGTCACTTCCTTCCACAACTTCATCTAACACAACCCCGACATATATTGAGGGTATCATGGAAGTGAAACTGACAAAAAGGAACGTCAGGGGAAGACCTAAGAAGAGTCCGGCCATAGCACAAAGCTCAAAATCGAGTAAATTAGCAAAATCCGCAGGCACTACACCATTAACCGTAGAAGAAGCTTTACCGGGCAGTTCTAGTAGTAATGAAGGGGGAAGTAATAACGGCATGTTCCCCGCGTCCGTTGCTACCGACCCCACGCCACAGACAGATTTTGATCCATTGGGACAAAACGATCCAACATTGGGTAACGCTGCTTACCATTTCGAGGAAGAAGATATCTTCAGCATGAATTCTGGCCTGTTGGACAAAAACAACCAAACCAAAACTCAACCAGCTGAACAACAAAAGCAGCAAGGAGAGGCTCAGGTGGAAGAGCCTTTTGATTTAGACTTCTTGGATCCCAATTCTAACATGAACTATAACGATCTAAATCTGCTACAATGGCAATAGAATAGGGACAAAATACAAAAACGTGTAACAATCTACATCCTCTAATCTATATTTCAACTATAATTAATAAATGTTTTTGAGACTTAAGAGTCTCTCGACGAAACTAAATTCCGAGATTGGTAACTGGTAACTTAGCTTAGAATGTTTTGCAAATTATATTGATATTCGTCGAGCATATAACTGAAAGCAAGGGCACCTCCTCGAAACGGTTGTGGCCCAGTTCGAAGCTAATTAAATGTAGCAATACCGTATTATTCTCTCGTTATTTCAAGTTTTATACGTACATCGCGATGTTATTAAGATCGAAAAAATTTAGTGACCAGAACCAGTTCAAGATTATTATGTATTTGATATAGTAACATCAAATCTAGAGTTAAGCGGTTCATAATGTCCTTTTACCGTTCTAATACTACAGGAACTGGTGTGACACCCGCTATATCTGCTGATAAGGATCTTGCCAATGACATTGTGATTAATAATCCGGCTGAAGATTCGATCTCAGATATCGCATTTTCTCCCCAGCAAGAGTTTCTGTTTAGTGTAAGCTCTTGGGACAAGAAAGTACGTATTTGGGATGTCAACGGGGGAGTCGCACAAGGCCGTGCGGAATATCAACATCAGGCGCCAGTACTGACGACTAGATGGTCAACAGACGGGACGAAAGTTGCTTCTGGTGGTTGCGATAATGTAGTAATGCTATATGATGTTGCCTCAGGGCAGGCGCAACAAATAGGAGCACATGAATCAGCGATAAAATGCCTGCGTTTTGTACAGTGCGGGCCCACCAATACAGAATGTCTTGTGACTGGTTCTTGGGACAAGACAGTCAAATACTGGGACACTAGACAACCTCAGCCAGTTTCTACCCTCATGATGCCAGAACGGGTATATTGCATGGATTCCAAGCAAAAGCTAATGGTCGTAGGCACTGCGGAAAGACATATTGTGATAATTGACCTAAATAATCCAGCCTCCATTTTCAAAACTACAACCTCGCCTTTGAAATGGCAAACGAGAACCGTTTCTTGCTATATTGAAGGAAACGGTTTCGCTATTGGATCTATAGAGGGCCGTTGCGCAATTCAGTATGTGGACGATCAAGAACAGAGAAAATCTGGCTTTTCGTTCAAGTGTCATCGTGTACAACAACAATCTACTAGTGCTGCTGGTGGGAGAAGCAATTCAGAATCGCATGTGTATCCGGTGAACAGCATAGTATTCCATCCAGTCTACGGTACATTTGCTACTGCGGGTGGTGACGGGTCCTTCCATTTCTGGGACAAAAACCAACGGCACAGACTAAAAGGCTTTCCCTCTTTGAAGGCATCCATCCCCGCCTGTAATTTTAACAGGAGTGGTGCTGTCTTTGCTTATGCATTGAGCTACGACTGGCATCAGGGGCACATGGGTAACAGGCCAGATTATCCAAACGTCATCAGATTACATGCTACAACTGAGGAAGAGGTCAAAGAGAAGAAAAAAAGGTGACGGAAAACTGTATAGAGCCCTGCATATACCATTTGTAATACAATAATATAAGCCTGAGACATGTAATGTTGATGATCCCCTACCCATATGTTCCATACACGTGATAGAGAGGCTGGCATCCTATCCGCTATTATAGCTTCTTGAAAATTTTTCATTGAAAAATTTTTACACGTATATCCGTACAACAACCATTTTTTTAACATCTTCAGGTCGAAGTAACTAGCATATCCAAAGGAGGTCCAATCTCTTCGCATTTTTGCATCATCAGTTAGTACATTTTAGGGTGGTACCAGCATTCTAATAACTACTGCACGAATTTTTTTTATTTTGCATTTCCGAGTTTGTTTTGATTAATTAGTTGTTCATTTATCATACACCATAGTGATGCCAGGTCAAATTGTTAGCATCCCTTTTCTCTCTCAGATTGAAGATATGGACAAGTATCTTCTTGAGTACCGCAGCTTGAAGCTCATGCCGCAGAACTCAGTCTCGTATCCGCAGCAACAGATGCGCTACAACGTTAACAGGGCCATGAATAATGTAGCCGGCAGTAACGGTCCCAATTGTCGCAAAAAGTTGATGAACAATAGTGGCGTTCATGGTTATCGGTTTAGTAACAATGGTCCCAAGTTCGGGCAACAGGGTAATGTTGGTGCAATGGCGCAGTCCCAGAATGGGGCCAACAACTCGTTCAAACAGCCCTACCCGCAAGTGTATTATGGAGCCGGTAATGGCAGTTCTATGTCACTGGCACAAGTTTCATCACCACCTCTGTATGGTCCTACTCAACCTCAGCAACAGTTTGTGACTGCCAGTTCTTCTTCAAGCTCTACGCCTCCACCTAGGTTGCATGCTTCCATAAGCGGAGCCTCCTCTATTTCATCCTTGGGTGGAGAGTTTGATTATTTGTTGCCCAATGATGTCAATGGGCAGTATATGTCTTCGTCTTCGGCTTCGGCCGCAGCACCCACTTCTACTCCTACTGCGGCTCCTTCAACTGCTGCGACCACCAGCAGATATTTGGATTCTGTTGTTTCTGTACCACCGAGCTTCAAGATAGAAAGTGCCGGTTCAAGCTCAACCGATTTCATCAATGGTTTGCCCTCCTCTCTTTTGTCAGATGGTATGGTCACAAATGGATTTCTCGCAGGTACAGCAAGCAACCCAAATTCTTTCTTTGGAAACGCAGTATCTTATCCTTCATCGAACTCGAACAATACTGTAAGCTCCAATAATAATTTCACGATGCAAGATTCTAAAGGATGGGGAGCTAATAACTCTAACGCCTCATCAACCA
This sequence comes from Lachancea cidri, assembly GCA_030569995.1. Taxonomy (NCBI): domain Eukaryota; kingdom Fungi; phylum Ascomycota; class Saccharomycetes; order Saccharomycetales; family Saccharomycetaceae; genus Lachancea; species Lachancea cidri. The sequence goes on from JAJLUF010000184.1 coordinate 4,281, forward strand.
ACGGGTCCTTTGGTATTTGGAATAATGATATGAGTGTTTGGAGTTAGCACTCTATAAAATGATGGGTAATTTTGGGTGTTTCTTTCTATCTTTGGCTTTAGCTCAACCTAATTAGCGTTGGTGGCATTTTTTTTTTATTATATGAACGACATTAAACTCTTTTCCTGTTGGTTAAAATTAAGAGTGAGAAGCACAATAATGCCTTTTCATGTTCTCATATTTGCAATTGTCGATCTTCAGCAATCTGTTGTTTTTTTATGATAATTGTTTTCTTTCAACAACTTTGAAGGTTTTTATTTGATGTATTATCACTGGGGGGAAAGTATGGGGTGAAGTGCGGAAGGGTTGGGGACATTACCATGACGGTTGGTTTTTTTTTATTAGATGCAGGTCGATATTTATCGGCACTGCTATTGCTTGTATTTTGATTGGTTTTGCTGTGCTTAAACTCCTATTTTATAGGAGGTAGGTTATGTGAATCGGTCTTGGAAAGATAGAGCGAATTTAAGCACAGAGCTGTGTTTATAAACTTGTTTAAATAATGACTTGTATGTTTCACAATTTCGTGACGTGCATTATAAAAATTTACAGGAATGATAAATATGTGATGGTTCTTACCATTTGACTCCCAGGATTTCTTTGAACATGGTTTCGAACAATTGAGGCCTAATACGTCCCTGGGATAGACGCATCCCTTGTCCCACAAGGTATTTTATTGAGTTCTTCTTCTTGCCCGATATTATGCCTTGGATCATCTTGTCATCACGTAACTCATCAATTATCTGCTGGCAGATCTGTTGAAGTTCATTTTGATCAACGAATTCAATGGCATCCAACTCATAATCATCTATCAAAGATTCCAAATTTAAGGGAGATGAATTCTCATATCCAGAATTTTTAAAGTTGCTTAGTATATGGAAGAGAAGTAACTTACCACTCGCTTTGGATATCTTATGATCGTGAATTAGCATCAGAAAATCACTGAAAAGATCTGGTGGAAATATTTGGACCACCTTTTCGAGGGGTAGTCCTAATTTATTCATATTTCCAAGAAGTTCATGAACAATCCAGTTTGTGGGCAGTTTTGGATCAAATGCATCGCTTGCTTTTTCCTTGTATGCTTTGAAGGCTTTTAAGTAAAAATTTTGAAGTTGGTCTTGCGTGTACAACAAATCATGCCCGTTGGTATTTAGTGCCAAAATCTTCGCGTCTTTCAATGACAATTCATATGGTGGTGACATAAGTTTATGCAATATTTCATCAGGTAGTTCAGGCATTAGTTTAGTTATATCTGAAACGAAGTCTGGGGTCAGTGTAATACGAGGCAACTCTGGATCAGGCATGTATCTGTAATCTATTGTGGTTTCTTTACTTCTCAATTTAAAGGTAGCAGATCCATTCCAGCCACGGGTCTCTGATTGTGTCAGTTCGTTTTCTGCACTCCCTGCACGAATAATGTTAACTTGTCTTTGATACTCGTACTTGATGGCATTGAAGATCGAACTTGTATTAGGCAAGTTTTTTAGTTCAACACGAGCATAATCATTCACAGAAAGATTGACGTCGACTCGCATAGCTCCTGTCTCAAGGTCTCCGGTTGAAACGCCAAGATGTCTCACTAAATTCTGGTATTTTTTTAAAAATGAGCGCACTTGTTTCAAATCGGTAAAGTCCGGCTTTGTTACCATTTCTACAAGCGGGACGTTAGACCTGTTTAAGTCGATCCAAGATTTCCTCTCTTGCTCTTTGTGGATCGATTTCCCGGTATCCTGTTCGATCTGTAGCTGTTGTATTTCGACGACTTTGTAGTCTTGGTCAATATCGTCAAGGGTCTTGTTGAGTCTCATAAACCCGTTTAAAGCAAACGGGCTGTAATGTTGTGTGATTTGATATCCCAGGGGCTGATCCCCGTAGAAATAATGCTTACGGTCGAATTGAGAGTTCAAGTTTACATCACAATTCAAAGCTATTGACAGTTTTGTTGCTAAAAGCAGAACTTCGTGGTTAAATCTTGGTTGCGTGCCGGGCAATGAGACATCAAAGTACGAAGTGTGGTAGTTAGGTTTGTCAGCAGCTGCAAAAGGACTATTTGTGGAGGCAGAAAACAACTTATTCATCGTGCATAATTGCGTATGTATCTCCAAACCGCATTTCAATCTATAATCCGGGAGTAATTTAAACTTCTGGCCATACGCTCCAGATACCCGCGTACCATAAGCCCTTCTCGCCACTATCATGACGGCCTGATCGTTGCTAGCTAAACTGGCTATTATAGTTGTTCCGGAGAGATTACGGTTCAGCGATGTGCAAAAGAATCAATCACACTAATCGTCGTCAACGACTTCACCATCGAAGCGACCCAACTGCCCTACGAAGTGTGATCTGCTCGTTCAACTGTCAAGAGTAGTTACGCATGGCTACAAGCGTACATAGAGCTTGGTTCTTGGTCTAATTTATGTGTACTGCTTAATTTTCAGATTACTGGTCGCGACGCTGGGAGGACACTGTTTAAAAAGAAGTGGTTTTAACGCTTCTGAAATAGGATTATAGTAACACCGTTAAATGCTACGATGATCGCATTGGGAACTATGCGCCATTTTCCCGTCTCGAATCCACGATTCAAAGCAGCCCGGTGACCCAATCGCAAAATTATATCTCTACATCTGCTAACCCTTCGTAGTTCACTACAGTGCGGTTGTATGCTAGATCCAAGCACAACAAATGCTTTCGAGAACTACACGCCTTTTCATCCACAGATACCCACGCGATTTCTCAAGAGGTCAAAGAACGCCTAATACGCACGCTCATGCGTCTACATCATAAGCTTAGAATTGACAACAGCCGAAGCACCGTGGACAGTAAGTAAGCACAGTACCAAGAAGGTGCATAAGCTTGAGGAGAAGGAGAACACGTTTTATCCACTGCCAACTACGGAATTTTCTGCGTCGAATTTGGAAATACGTATTTAGAAATTTTTCGATCTTGAAAAACTTCGCCTCACATTTGGGTGGTACCATGAAAAATCATATAAAAGAGCGAGAAGAGTATAGGGTGTCCACTTCAAAAAATTTTAACAAACTTAAGAACAAATTTAAACGATGAGCAGCAACACAAACGACATTCCAAACAACTTCAAATCGACTCTCCCCCCACGTAAGAGGGCGAAGACGAAAGAAGAAAAAGAACAGAGACGTATCGAGCGTATTTTGAGAAACAGAAGAGCAGCTCACCAAAGCCGTGAGAAAAAAAGACTACATTTATTGTTTTTGGAGAAAAAAGCGACTCTTTTGGAGCGGATCATTTCGCACATCGGAATCGAAGAGATTGTAGATCGTGATGATGGGCTGAAAGGCTTGTACAACGAGTATCAATCGCTCGTTTCGGAGTTTGATTCAAGCGGAGCGACGCCAATTTCTCTATCCAAGAAGTGCGGTGGGATGAGTGATGTTTCTTCTGTGGGCGCCAGTACGTCTTCTGTACCAAACTCCGCGGTTTCTTCGCCTCCCTCGTTGGCAACAGAGTCTCCCTTGAGCCAACGGGACCAGGATCTCGAAGAAATCGCAGATGTATCGTTAGGCCCAGAGTTCATTCCTGTAATGGCTTTGAAACAGGCTAACATCGATACAAGTTTTGAAAGTGGGATTCCCAGTTCCGATAACTGGAATCTGCTTCTAACAAATGATAATGACTATCAAGTATATTCGAACGAAGACGAGTCTCCTGTGATGGAGATGACTGATGGTTCTTGGGGTCTTGACCATACGCGTAATCCAGCCGCGATTACTGCATTTTAAAGAGAGTTAAAAGAAAAAGAGGAGAATGTGGATTTGTTCTTCATTCAATACATGCTGTGCGTGTATTTTGATCGGAACTGTCGTTTGTTCCTGTGTTGCTGCTCACATCTCACTTTGGAAATGGTTCCATCGTGACGAATCTCACAACTCTCCCTCTTCTTTTACTCTACTTGCTGCCAGAAGCGCAGTCAAGTTCCTTAACCCTTGAACTAGATGATTTCATCTCCATCCAATGAAAGGATGAAACACTTGTGCACTTCTTCTTTTCATTTTAAAAGTGAAAACTGTTTTCCTTGACATGTGGCGCGCCAACAGGTTTTGACCTTTGGCTGCGACTGGTTTATCATGGGGATTGCAGGACTAACTTTGTAAGCAAAGAGTTTTGCTTTTGCATGTCATTACGTTCGTTATCATAATAGTTTAGTGATGAGGCTCGCAAATTTGCGGCCAATTTTGATTCATTTGTATAGTAAGTATATATCGGTAAATATCTGAAATGGGTTTTTTTAGAGAGGATTGAACAGAAAGGCTTGGAATCCTCTTTGGTTTCAAATTCAATGTACTAATAAATTGATTTCCATCAAGAGAACTTCTTTGAGGCTTATTAATCAATTAATAGTGGCGTTTATATGATTGCACCTTAAGGATTTATGAGAAGTCTTAGCTTTTGGGAATGATATAATTAATTCGCTGTCCTTATAATCAATCTTGATGAAAAATTTCAACAATCTTGACGCGACGCGTTTACGTTCCCCTCAGGAAACAGTAGTAAAATGAACGATCGAAACATTCCTTTCCCAGATATCGAGCCATACCTTGAGCTTCAAGTGGCTAGGGATGCCTCTGAACAGCAGATTAAGAAAGCTTACCGCAAATTGATGCTTCGCCACCACCCGGATAAGACGAATAACGAAGATGCGAAGGAACAGTTCCATAGAATCCAATTCTCCTACGAGATATTAACCAACTTCAAAGATGTTTATGACAAGACACAATCGGTTGAGGCATGTTTTAACGACTCGGATTTGAGTGATTGGAAAGATTTGTTTGACGCTGATGTTGTAATTAGCCGAGACACTATTGCGGAGGATAAGAAACTATACAGAGGAAGTGAAGACGAAACTGCAGATGTGATCGAATCTTGGGTAGGGAACGCAGATCTGAAGCCACGCAAACGGTTCTCTGCTGATGAGGATCAATTCAGCTTGCTATTCCAGGAGATTCCACATTTAGAAGTTACTGCCGAAGACGAAGAGCACATTTTTGCAAAGGTATCTGAAATGATTGAAAGCAATCTCATTGAAGACACCAATCAAAGCTTCAGTCGCTGGGGACAAAATAGAAAGAAATACCTACGGACCCTAGAAAGGAAAATCGCTAAAGAGAAGTCTTTAGCTGAAGCTATGCTCTCAAAGATGGAGGCGTCAAAGCAACCTCAGAATGAGGCTCAATTGCAGCAGATTATTCGTAAAAAGAACAAAAGCACATGGGACTCGTTGATTTCCAAACTGGAACGCGAGGCCACTGGGGAGAAAAGATCACACGCGGATCTTGACGACGAAGAATTCGAGCGAATCCAGAAGACCCTAACAAAAAAGAAGAAACTAACGAAAAAGAAGAGAGCTAAATGAAGCCATTGTTCCAGAGAGAATATGACCTCTGAGTGGGTAGGATGCGTCATTTCCCAAGTTTCGAGTCCGTCACGAATGACTGTGCAGACAAAGGCAATCTCCGAGGTCCGGCGTTTTCGAATTGAATGACAGTAAATCATAGCAAAGAGTAGTCTCAAAGGGACAAAGGTGAAGAAATAAATAGCTGTTGATTACATTGTGCAAAAGCGCATGGTAGAAATTGAAGAAAACTAACAAAAAAATGACTGAAGACCTTTTATTGATTCCAGGTCCAATTGTAATTAGCCAGAAAGTTCAAGCTGCATTAGGAACTCCGTCAGTTTCACATACAAGCCCAGAGTTTGTTTCGACATTTTCATCTGCTTTGAAAAAGACCCGAAAAGTATTCAAAGCTGGTAGCGGCGGTCAACCGGTTATTTTAGCAGGGTCAGGTACTTTGGGATGGGATATCGCTGCGTCCAACCTCGTGCAACCTGGTGACAAAGTGCTTGTCTTGTCAACAGGCTTCTTTTCAGACTCGTTTGCACAGTGTTTGAATGTGTATGGAGCGGATGTGGACAAAATCAATGCGCCTTTGGGTGATTCAGTTCCAGAAGACGCGATACGTGACGCGCTAAACAAAGTTTCTTACGATATGATTACGATAACTCACGTTGACACGTCTACAGGTGTCTTGAGCGACCTTGAACCTATTTGTAAAGCAGTGAAAGAGCTATCGCCCGAATCACTCATTGTTGTAGATGGAGTATGCTCTGTTGGCTGCGAGAAGTTAGAGTTTGATAAGTGGGGTATCGACTTCGCTCTTACAGGCTCCCAGAAAGCCCTCGGAGTACCACCAGGACTCAGCGTTTCGATGCTCAGTGACAGGGCCATCAAAGTTGCCCTTCAGAGACCGTTTGAGTCGTCCTTTTTTGCCAGTTTAAAAAGATGGCTGCCAATTATGGCTAACTACGAAAACGGCAAGCCAGCTTACTTTGCTACACCAGCCGTACAGCTAGTGAACGCTCTGGATGTTGCTTTGGGAGAGATTCTAGACCAAGGTTTAGAAGCGCGCATTGCGAAGCACAAGCAAACTAGCGATTGGATCAAGACTAAGCTAACCAAAGAATTGGGATTAAAGCTTGTTAGCGTGAACAACGAAGTTTCCGCGCATGGACTAACTGCGGCCTACATCGAGGATCCATTAAAGGTCATTTCTGGGGTGAAAGGTCAGGGTATCGTCATCGCCGGTGGGATTCACAAGGATATTAAAAGTAAGTATATCAGAATTGGCCATATGGGCGTATCTGCCTGTGATGACTCTAGGCATGATATGGAGAAATGCTTCGAAGCTATCAAGAAAAGTATGCAGTAAATGCAGATGAGTTTAAATACCTATAACTACCACTTAAAAATATGTCACATGAGCTTCACATGTTAGGACGCCACAATTTTTTCTGACTCCGTTGACGAGTTATGTAATAAAGAATAGAATATTGGCAGAGACTCGTGCAAAAATTCAATTATGTAGGTTATTTTATCTAGAATTGAATCTCCGATGACTCGTGTCACGTATTGCCGCAACAGAGAATGAACCTGCTACTCAGAATTCGCGTCACGATTTGTTCATTATGTATGTCTGCTAAATTGATATAATTAATTTTTCGTGAGAAGTAATTGCATGGAAAATTTTATCATGCAATATAAATACGATAAGGTAGTGCATCGTAATCTTTTGATCTTCCTCAAACCTAAGTATCTTTCTTACCAAAGGAAATCAATACAATAAATTAGTCAAAATGCCTTACGCCCTATCTGACTCCCATAAGAAGTTGGTTTCTGCTCACCTAAGTGAGTCTGACCCAGAAGTCGAGCAAATCATCAAGGATGAAATTGACAGACAAAAGCACTCAATTGTGTTGATTGCATCTGAAAATTTCACCTCTACCTCTGTCTTTGATGCTTTAGGAACTCCAATGTGTAACAAGTACTCTGAAGGTTACCCAGGTGCCCGTTACTACGGTGGTAACGAGCATATTGACCGCATGGAATTGTTGTGTCAAAGCAGAGCTCTAGAAGCTTTCAACTTGACTCCAGACAAGTGGGGTGTTAACGTGCAAACTTTGTCTGGTTCCCCAGCTAACTTGCAAGTCTACCAAGCTTTGATGAGACCTCACGAAAGATTGATGGGTCTTTTCTTGCCAGATGGTGGTCATTTGTCCCACGGTTACCAAACCGACACTAGAAAAATTTCTGCTGTGTCTACCTACTTCGAATCTTTCCCATACAGAGTCGACCCAGCCACTGGTATTATCGATTACGATACTCTAGAGAAGAACGCTATTTTGTACAGGCCGAAGATTTTGGTTGCCGGTACTTCTGCTTACTGTCGTTTGATTGATTACAAGAGAATGAGAGAAATCGCCGACAAGGTCGGTGCATACTTGATGGTTGACATGGCTCATATTTCCGGTCTAATTGCTGCTGGTGTGATCCCTTCGCCATTCGAATATGCTGACATCGTTACCACTACCACTCACAAATCTTTGAGAGGTCCTCGTGGTGCAATGATCTTCTTCAGAAGAGGTGTCAGATCCGTGAACCCAAAGACTGGAAAGGAAGTCTTATACGATTTGGAAAACCCAATCAACTTTTCCGTTTTCCCAGGTCACCAAGGTGGTCCTCACAACCATACCATTTCTGCTTTGGCTACCGCTTTGAAACAAGCTCACACTCCAGAATTCAAGGAATATCAAGAACAGGTATTGAAAAATGCTAAGGTTTTGGAGGAAGAATTCAAGAAATTGGGTTACAGATTAGTGTCTGATGGTACAGACTCTCACATGGTTTTGGTATCATTGAGAGAAAAGGGTGTCGACGGTGCTCGTGTCGAATATGTTTGTGAGAAGATGAACATTGCTTTGAACAAGAACTCTATCCCAGGTGACAAATCTGCTTTAGTTCCAGGTGGTGTACGTATCGGTGCTCCAGCTATGACAACCAGAGGTTTGGGCGAACAAGATTTTGCCAGAATCGTCAGCTACATCGACAAGGCTGTTCAAATCGCTAACACCGTTCAACACTCCCTACCAAAGGAAGCCAACAGACTAAAGGACTTCAAGGCCAAGATTAACGAGGGATCTGATGAAATCGCCCAATCGAAGAACGAGATCTACAACTGGACTGGTGAATTTCCATTGCCAGTGTAAGTTAAGATAGTCATACGCTCATCCGTTTATTTCGAAGGCCATCTGAGGTCTTAACTTGCATTTTCAACAAATAATCAATTGAAGGGATATTTTTAAAGGAACCTGTATAAGCTCGTACTTACATAATTCAACATTATATGTACACAATATTAGACTTTCGCTAAAGACTGGTTATTCACTTTTGCGAAAGAGAAATCTTAAGTAAATTACTGTAAGGGCGTTTGTTGCATATGTTGGTAGCATGGAACCATCCCCTCGATTTTTTGTGCTTTACAAAGCGGCAAATGCTAATTTGGGTACGCACCTATGCAACGATAAAAGAATGTCAAAAAGAACAGTTGACTGAAAAGGTAGTTTGTCTACCAATTGACGAAGAAAGGCGTAATGGCAATCATCCAGTGAAGTGCATTATAATAGACCTAGTAAGCCTCGCCGAATTTCTTCGGTAACCTGGTTTGAATGGCTGTTTGTGATATTAAGATATTTTTGAGTTTACTCCTCCTTTTTAAACTCCATCTCTTCAAGGATGCTCGCCATATCCAGTTTGTAATTTTTAATGTAAAGCTGATTGAGTACAGCTTTTCTTTCGAAGAGATGGCCGCCGTTACTGAAAATGTAATCATCAAGACTATATTGTTCAGGATCAGAAAGTAGAAGATAATAGTATTTCAAGGTTTTGGAAAACCAATCTGATGGTAAACGGTCCGATATGTCTTCGGTGAAAATGTCATTCAAGGAGGAGAGTTGCCAAACTCCTCTAGCGCCTTCCTTTTTGACCTTTTTCAGAGTAGATTGAAGCATTTTTATACCTTTATCTCGCCATACACCGTCGCCAGTTATCCTGTAAAGATAAAAAACGGACTCTATCGCTTCTGAGGAGAGAGCATAGCTTGCGTTCACACCATTTAGATAAGGGGGCATTTTCAAAGTTGGTATGATACCATCTACTTTTCCACTAGTATCTCCAGTAGGGCTCTTGTTATTGAACACATAAATTTTGTGGGGCTTTTCTGAAAGGGCATCGTTGGTATCATCTTGGTCCAGTTTAATGCCGGCAACGTCATCCGTTACTGGCGAACCTTCCGACTTTGGACTAGGAAGTGCCACTTTTAGGTCCGGGTTGAACTGGCAAGGACTTTCAGAGCAGTGTTCAACTTGAACACCTTCGGGCATAACTCCAAGCAGATCATACATGTGCAAGCAGCCGTTCGTAACATCTGCAGCCGTTTTTAAAAAACTCTCTTGATTGAAAAGCTTGCCGGTCAACGCCATCGTTGCCCCAATCGAGCAAGAAGAATGGTGCATACTGAAGTCACGAGAAACTTGAATGACTTTTTCATTCGATAAGGCGTCGAAACTTGATTGAGTCTTCAAAGAGCTTACGAAAGACAAATTTTCCATCTCTGGATTAGGCAAGCGGGGAGTAAATATCATCAATCTTTGAATTCTGTCCAAGCCATTCAAGAGTAATTTTGTAATATCCATGCTTTCAGTAATATCGTGTGCATTTAACATGTGCAAGAACTTGGCTAAATTTGCATAAAATGGGAGAACGCTTTGGTCGGCCGTATATTTTTCTGCATTCCCGCTGATAGGCTTGAACTTCCCACTTTGCTGGCAATGCACGTATTCGCCGTTGTGAATACTTTTCATCACTTTAGAGTCGCGAAGATGGTCACCTTGCTCGACTTTATCCTTAGTTAGAAGCACACAACCACTTGCATCGACACTGGCGGGGAACAGATAATCAATATCAAACTCGCCAGCGGACGCAGAAGCGGTCTTATAGATACGTTGTACAGCATCAAAGTACTTGTTATTTTTAGTTAATTGCGACAGGTGAGTAAACTCCAAGGAGAGAGACCCCAGCTCTCCGATATTGGTATTTTGTGCCGGAAATCTATTGCTTAGCTTAGTGAGCCAGGAATAGTGTAGCAAAGGCACGCGGTTGGGGGTATCGAAAGCGCGCAATAGGAAATTCGCCAATTCGGTGGCTTTGTCAAGCAACAAATGCTCTTTTTTCCCTGAGAGCTCATATGCAGATAGAAGTGAGCCCAGTATACGCTCTGCGCTTTGAGCTACATCAACGATGGTTTCGTTCGACCGTGAAAAGTCCATTCGCGCAAGATACATTAGCACTTTGCTAATTTGCTCTTTCTCGCCGAGTAAATACAGCATGTCGAGAGACTCGACCATGGTTGCTGCCCACGACAGTCCTATCGATACCGGTTGCTTGCTGACAGGTTTTAGCTCATCGTCACCGAATGCGTAGAGCGAGTAGACCTGCCACGAGTGCAGAAAAATATCGCGAACCATGTCACGAGCTTCCAGAAGCGACGATTCTTGCAGCTTGCCAGTGTCACTGAAATGAGAGCTCTGAATTCGTGGATATTGCAAGTTTACTTGCTGGTATACAGATTTCAGTGACGATTCGTAGCGAACTGGATACCATTCATGGAATATAGTTGGAGCGGTGATGTCCATGAGCCCGCATGCGTCATCAACGAGACGGTCCTCGTACCCCGATTGTAGTAATGGAAAATACTTGTTCTTCTCCACGAGCACGGCTGGATCGCTCAGCAGATCAACTGCAGTTTGCGGAAGTGGGTTGCCTAAAGGATCAACAGGTTTAGCGGTGTTAACAATGCGAGGTCCTGGAGCTGTTGGTTTGTGGCCATAATCAACTACTGGAGTACCTGATGCCACTGGAGAGATGGGCCGGTTGATCTGCGGCAGTGACTCCGTTTCCGCATATGAATTCAAAGTGTCTATCTCATTTTGAAATGTGTAATAAAAGAGCAGAGAGACGGTTGCCACGAGTACAACGACAGATCGAGCCCTTCTAAACAAGACAGTGGCCAGTTTCATAACGCCAAGGCTGTCTGATACCGTAATTTGGTGCTAACACGTTCTGAAAGGGGGAAGGTGGGTATATAAACCTTTGGTGGTTGTGTTTACATGTGTGAGCAAGAAGTGCGAGCGCAGAGCACGAGAATTATTTGCGCGCTTGGTGAGTTCCGAGGGACCCTACACTTTCCCTCGGATTCGATCCATGTTCCAGTCACGTGAAGTGCCCTTTCTCCATTGATCCCGATCACGTGCGCGGACCCCTTCCCCAGCTTCCAGATTCCAGATTCCAGTTTCCTATTCCCTGTTTCCTGTTTCCAGTTCGCCGTCGCCATTGAGACAATCCCCACGTGCCTCCTCTCCTCTCGTCTCCTCTCCTCCCCTCCCCTCCCCTCTCTCTGTCTCTTTCCCTCTACATCCCCTACCAAAACGTCAACATACGTCTTCTCCAACGATCACCTGCCTTCCCGTTTCAGGAAGTTTGTGTGTGTCATGCAACTCAATTAGGGACCATATCGGACTATACGGGCCTGCGGGTTCGGGGTTACCATTGAAGGCAGCCGTGCGCAGCTGACTTCTAGAACATTTGTTCGAGAACCCAACTGTGCGCGTTAACTCCTCCGTATATTTTTGAGGTGGTTGAGGAACCTGCAGACTGTTGCATCTACACGAAAAAGGTCGCATGCATGAAGTGCCTGCATTGACATTGCGACGTCCGCAGTAAGGCCCTCTGCAGGCGATCCGATCGGTGACCTTGAAACGCTGCTTCCTAGAGTTGTGAGTCTTGTGTATATAAATAGTGCTGCGATGTCAAAACCCCCAATCAGAACAGTAGAGATCCAAATTTAAATACCACGATTCTAAGCTGGTTTGAAATTCAGACCTCGACATAACAGCCACATTGAGCTTGCACATATACACAAACATGGTGCACATGGGTTCAGACATTCTGGGGCTACCTCCCAGGGCGTGCAGTGCCGAGTCGAGTACGGGCGCGGGCGCGGGCGCAGCGGTGGCTAACAACGGCCGAGGCATGGGCGTACAAAGCGATCTCGCCGAATTCGGCGGGCTATCGTCTCTCACTTCCAGCGGAGCGCTGGGAGATGAGTTCAATGCCTTTGGTCCACACAAGACTCGCTCTGTGCGTAATTTCTGGTCCGTGCATGAAGACGTCTTCCTCATGAGTGTTGTGATAGATAATCGGGATCTGCTGTTGATCCCCAGTAAGAGCAGGCCGCGCAGCCGCTTTTGGCATCACATCAGTGATGAGCTGCGGCAACAACATGGATTCGAACGTAACAAACGTCAATGCCGTGATCGTTTTAACCTTCTCTTCTGGAAAGCTGTGAGGAATAGAAAACCTGATACTGAAGACACTCGTGAGCTCGACAGGCTTCTGCTCCAGTGTCTGAAACTCTTCTACTTTGATAAGAATAACAGCATTATGTTACGTGACCAGACAGAACGTGATCAAGCAGCACCTGCAG
>JAJLUF010000185.1:0-17025 GCA_030569995.1 Lachancea cidri
ATCCTGATTTGGTAACTGCATTAGAAGTGCTCAGCCTTGGTCGACCAAATCTACCGACTCATAATTTTAAATTGAGCGGTGATGATGATGGAGAAACCAGTGAAGTTGGTAAGATACCTGCAAAATTGATTTTGAAAAAATTGAGGGATTTGAACACCCTTCTATCCATCAAGATATCTCTCATGGAACTTCCTGACCAATTTTATCAGTATGCCGTTAGAGATGGCGCCCTTGTCATAACTGTCGAGAATGAATTCGAAATACAGCTTTCGACAGTGGATCAACAGTCTCCTCTATTTTTCGTGGATCTGAAGTTTCTTTTCAATGATCATTTGCCACTTAACAAACCAAAGCTTGAAAAAGTCATAAATGAGGTACTATTCAAAAGCTCCAAGCCTCTTTTTTCTCTCTACAACCTTCTTCACAAATACGTTTTGTCGCTACAAATGTACATGATTCATGTAGAACTGCTCGATCTTGAGATAAATGGAAAATACTCAGGCGGGAACCTGGTACACCATTACGATTCCAAGAAAAATATGATTACTTTAAGATATTGGTTACAAAGTAGACTAAACGGTAAGTGCAGTGCAATAATCGGCGTGGAAGGCAAAAGTGGAAATATCGTTATCAAATGGAATACTGATAGTGTCCAAGTCGAGCATAGTGACGTGCCTACGCAATACGTTAACATCCTTAATAATTTAGGAAACATCTTGAATGAGATTACCTTCAATCACTCTCAGATGATCAAAGCTGAGCTATCATCTACCGGGATTTTTAGCGAGGATGAGGAAAATCCGGATGCTTTACTGTTTCATGTTCCAACTACGTCAGTATCTGTCGCACCCATTCAGTTGAAGATTAACCTTATTAGTGGTGTTTTCTATGTTAAAAACCCCAGCTCTCTTCTTCAATATTACATGAACCAAATAAACAGCAGTGCAAACACAGATGATCTAATAAGCATACTGGGAAGGCTAAAATTAGACAAAATTATATTGGTACTCCGCAATATGTTTGAAAAAACCGGTTGGATTTGTAACGATGTGATAAAGTTGAGTTCACCAATTGCCAAAGATTTGAGCAAAAACCAGAAACGTATTCTAACACGGGATTTATTTATCAGGCTTGAAGGTTGGCCTGCAAATTGGTACTTGATCCTCAGTGTCGTATCGTCAAATACTACTTGTGTTATTGAGCAAAGAATAGGAAAGATAAAAGCCATCAAAGGGAATTGGGAGTTGAAGTATTTGGACAGTGAAAATGCTTTAATATCAAAGCTCGAATCAATGACATATCAAAAGATTGTATACCTACAGAAAACAATTCTTCACAAAATTGTAAACCACATGATTATTGACTCTTTGAATGAACTGGGCATATCAAATAAGATATGCTCACCTGACACACTAAACAGTCTCCCTTCCTACATCTCCTCTAGTGGTCAAAACAATAACCTTTCAATAATTGCAATTGAGCTGGAATCTTTCCTCGAAGGATCCAATGCTCTGAATCACATTCTAGAAAGCTCCATGTTGTTGAGGATAGACTATGAGGAATCAGGGATCAAGCTTTTTGGAAAGTTTAAACAGGACACCAAGATCATCAAATATCAATGTGATGAGCTACTTATACAGTTTACCGGAAAAGGGTCCCTTTCATTTTACCTGGTTGAGGAATTTTCGAATTTGAATGATATTGTTTTATATCTTACAAAGTTCAAGCAGAAGCTTATGCAATTGGTTGTATTGACAGATGTTATTGAAAGGTTGCACAATAATTTCTATTCTGAAAATTTTAGCATTGTGGCCCTGAAACCAAACGAAATATCTTTCAAATACCTGAAAAACAGCACCGATTCGCATGATTGCATGATCAAGATAGTCACAAATGATCACAACGTGGAAAATTTGGATGTAAAACTTTCACCTTCAAATTATCAACATATCATTCAACCATTCATCGAAGAAGGCCATTATGATTATCATTTCATTTTCAATTATCTTCAATTCACGTCCGGGTTTTTTGGTGTTTTAGCAGACATTCTAACTTCCTATGAGCATAGTAATGGCTATACAACCGTATCATTACAATTGCATAATCTCTCAGAATATGAGCTATTGTACCACAATCCCGAAACTAACACTAAAATAACCTTAATTATAGAGTTGAGAAATGTGTCACACAACGGCACGAAGAAGTTGCAATATTATGTTCACTTTTCAGACGATGAACATATCTCTACCAAGAGTCCGGCATATCCACTAGTACATCGGGTAAGAAATACTGTTTTTATGATTGATAGCACAGCATTGGTCAATGGCTCTGCTGCATCTCCAAAAAAGCCCAAACATCCGTCTGCCATCAAGTTATCTGACGGTGTTTGTTGCGATTCTCCGGATATAGAGGGAATAATAATGGAGATAAATGATATACTGAAAATTGACTGTATGTAACTTGGTCTTTAATTACTTTACGTAAGTCTTATTAGCAATTACTTCTTTACGTTCCTTTGAGCTTAATAAGGTCAAACGTTTTTATGTACGTTTGTATGGGCGTTCCGCCCGTGCGCAATGTATTATTGCTAGAGCCGGAGAACTGGAAATAACGATATAAGAGAAGGCCGCAATTATTGTACCTAAATGGAGTGCAGAAGGAACTCAATCTATTCAATTACTACATCGTAAAGTACCCTCATCTATTAAGAATGTCCGATCAGCACAAAGCAGTGGTTTTGCAAACAAAAGGGAAAATTGAAATTGAAGAAAGGCCAATTCCTCAAATTGTAGATCCGCATTATGTTAAGCTGGAAATAAAGAAAACAGGCATATGCGGTTCTGATATTCATTTCTATAAAGAAGGAGCTATTGGTGATTTCGTGGTCAAGAAGCCTATGATCTTGGGCCACGAATCGAGCGGGGTTGTAGTGGAAGTGGGTAAGAAAGTGACAAACGTTAAACCAGGCGATCGTGTTGCAATCGAGCCTGGTGTTCCTAGCAGATACTCCGATGAAACGAAGGAGGGAAGATACAATCTCTGTCCCCACATGAGGTTCGCTGCGACTCCTCCAATCGATGGAACATTGGTCAAGTATTACCTTTGTCCTGAAGATTTTGTCGTTAAGCTCCCCGACCATGTGTCTTTGGAAGAAGGTGCCCTAGTCGAACCTATGTCGGTGGGCGTACACTGCAACAAGTTAGCCAATATCAGGTATGGTCAGAAAGTTGTCGTCCTGGGCGCTGGCCCAGTAGGTCTGTTGACAGGTGCTGTTTCGAGAGCCTTTGGAGCCAGTGAGTTGGTTTATGTTGATGTCTTCGCCAATAAATTGGATCTGAGCAGCAAATTTGGTGGGACACAAGTTGTCAATTCCTCAAAATTCAATGGCGAAGATGAGATCGTAGCCGAAATCAAAAGAGTGCTGGGTGGCGACGAGCCTGAGGTTGTTTTTGAATGCTCAGGTGCTGAGATTTGTATTAGGACCGGTATCAAAGTCTGCAAGAGAGGTGGATGCTACGTTCAAGTGGGGATGGGTAAAGACGATGTAAATTTTCCAATGTCGACCATCGGTCCCAAGGAACTGCGCGTCATGGGCGCCTTCAGATACTGCTTTGGCGATTATAGGGATTCTGTAAAATTATTGGCCGAAAGAAAAGTTAATGTAAAACCTCTGATCAGTCACAGATTCAAATTCGAGGACGCCCGCAAGGCATATGATTTCAACATCGATCATGCATCAGAAGTCATCAAGACTATCATTGATGGCCCCGAGTAAATATAGATACATATAAAAGAGAGTTAACCAACGATTGCTAATTGCGCGACTCTCACAATAAATTTAAGTATGCTTTTTCGCTACTACTTCCATGGGGAGTTAACAAAAAAACTGTCCGTGCTTACAGAGTAAGTATACGGAAAACGATAAAACGTTTGAAAAACAACTTAAAGTCAGAGTGCCTCATTTCATTAGCATCAGTACTCATGGAGCCCGAAGGAAGGTGGCAAAAAACCTACTAACTATTATTCTTCTTAATAAGACACTAAAGTTCTTATATATTACAACTTCTCGATGCTGTCACTCTTGTACATAATAGTACCTTCCAGCGGGAGCTTATCTTCATTGTCACCAGAAGAAGAAATAAACAAGTTTTGTATTCATCGAACTTTACTTTAATATAACTGCTGATTAAAGCTTTAGAGATGAAAGTTATTTGCCTCAGGAAGGACGCAGTTTCCCCGGTTTGATATTTACATCGATCGTTCACGACAGCAATGGTGTAAAATGACACACGTAGAATAAAGCAGAAAGGTAAAGCAATTATGAAGTTAAGGCCATAATAATCGGCAGGACTATTCCTCTACTCGCTATATAGCCAGTAAGGCTATTTTGAGCTCTATACATCTCAAGTCAATATCTTTACCATCAAATATAACTTCTACAAGGCTAAAAATACCTGTCTAGGATTTGATCCTTTTATACAAACTCTGAGACACACTTGGTTTACTCATTTTGACTTGAAATAAGCGCACAGTCCGCCAACCCTCGTGTAGTAGAAGTATAATAGTAATACAATATAAAAACATCTCCATAAACGTAACCTCGACAAGAACTCTGGCAAAAGGAAGTCTACGAATTCCATGATATCCACGATTTCTATAATATTCTAGATTCGCAAGATATTCAAATAACACCGAAACGATTTACCAACGAATATCTCAATGAGTTTCGATGAGCGTGCGACATGTTCTCGGACAGTAGCAAAACTGCGAGAGCGTTCAAAGAAATCTGACACTGATAACCAGGTTCAGAAGCTTTGTGAAATAAGAAAATATCAAGACTAAAGTTCATAAAATAGCTATTATATCTCTTTTCTCTGAATGGTGTGCATTGATGAGCCTCTCTCTTCTTTTTGTGTCAAAAGAAACCCGTTCTCAAAGATCAGCTCCTAGGGGATCACTAAAATTTTCCTGGGTGGATTATAAAAGTCTCAATTATATGAAGATTAAGAAGGTACAATGAAAACTAATTCTTTGTGAATCGGGATAGCCAGCATCCAGATGATCAAAATGTTTCGATTTTTCATGCTCTGCCTACTGGCAATACCGCAAATTGTTGCTGGTTTAACAACACATGAATTTAACTTCACAACTGGATGGGTTCGAGCGAATCCAGACGGCATGCATGAAAAGCAGATGATAGGCTTCAACGGTCATTGGCCTGTGCCAGATATTCATGTCAATACAGGTGACAGAGTTATAATTCGCTTAACTAATGGATTTGATGACCTACCCACGTCTTTGCATTTCCACGGTTTGTTCCAAAATGTGAGTCATGGGAACCGTAACCAAATGGATGGGCCTCAGATGGTAACACAGTGTCCAATCCAGCCAGGTGACACTTTTGTTTACAACTTTACTGTACCCGAGCAGGTGGGTACTTACTGGTACCACTCACATTCGGGCGCGCAATATACCGATGGTATGAGGGGTGCTTTTATCATCCACGACAAGGACGAGCCGTTTGAATACGATGAAGAGCTTGTTTTACAAGTATCAGATCTATATCACAAACCATATTATCAAGTCTCGAGCGAATTTCTCAGCAGATATAATCCCACAGGTGCAGAGCCTATCCCTCAAAATGTGTTGTTAAATAACACAGTTAACGCCTCGATTTCGTTCGAGCCTAATAAGGTGTATCTACTGAGACTTTTGAATGTTGGTAATTTTGTCTCTCAATATCTTTACATGGAAGATCACGAATTCACAATTGTTGAAGTTGACGGTGTTTATGTCAAGCCTAATGTCACCGATGTTGTATATCTATCAGTGGGACAAAGGATGTCGGTATTGGTCCGTTCGAAGGAAAGTACTAAGAAAAATTATGCCTTCATGCAAGCGATGGACACTACTATGCTCGATGCCATTCCCCCAGAATTGCAGCTGAACAGAACAAATCAGATAATATATGATTCAAAAGCCAAAATTGCTTCCCAATACTATCTGAACGATTTCAAGGGCTGTACAAATGACTTCTATCTGACTCCCTATGACGAGCAAGAAGTGTTTGATGAATACGATTATCAAATTACTCTTGATGTGCGCATGGACAATCTCGGTGATGGTGTGAACTATGCCTTTTTCAACAATATAAGTTATGTTCCACCAAAAGTCCCAACGTTGATTACCGCACTAACGGCACCTAATGCACTGGTGAAGAATCCGTTTATTTACGGTGACAACATCAATGCGTTTGTCCTTGAATACGGGGAAGTGATAGAAATTGTGGTTAATAACTATGACGATGGCAGGCATCCATTCCACTTGCACGGTCACAACTTCCAAATATTACAAAAATCTCCATCATACGCGGAATTAGCGAATGGTAGCCCTGGAGAACCTGTGCCCTACAATGAAAGCTCTCCAATCTATCCTTTCCCTGATGAGCCAATGAGAAGAGATACGGTAGTTATGGAAGGTAACGGACACGTTGTGCTGAGATTTAAGGCGGACAATCCAGGTATTTGGATGTTTCACTGTCATGTTGATTGGCATCTTGAGCAAGGCCTAGCAGCAATATTCATCGAGGCCCCTCTCGAATTACGGGAAAATGAGATTTTGACAGATAATTATAAGGAGGTATGTTCACGAGGAAGCATTCCGGTGAAAGGAAATGCAGCTGGATATGCCGATGATTGGTACAATATGGAAGGTTTACCAAGACAGCCAAAAACCCTACCAGAGGGCTTCACTTTCAAAGGTTATATTGCTTTCGCTGTTTCGACAGTTGTGGCCTTGATTGGATTGTACTCAATCGTGCAATACGGAATCAATGAAATACCACAGGATGATGAAATGCTTTACACAAAGCTAAAAAAAATACTCGAAGATGCAGGGGAGGTAGTAGAGTAGACTGGAACATTCTATATACTTTCGCTTTACCTTATATACCTTTAATACGTAGGGATGAAAGTTTCGTAGAATTCATTAATATCGCTGAAAACGTATTCAAAAAGATTTAAAATTTTTTTAAACTATTCCCTCGACACACACAGCGCTTGTGTAGATATCTTCGAGCTCGATATCCTCTTTAGAAGGTAACACTAATGTTTGGAAGAGCCTTGGTTCAAAGAAGTACGAGTTCTCGGGGTCTTTACGGCTTTCACTCGGTACAGAATTATGCACAGTCTTTTCTTTACACGAAAAGGCAATTTCACAACTCGCATATCTGTAGATCTTATGAGGAAGAAAAGGCCATCTTGGATGAGATTGCTCCCAATCTGACCGAACAAGATAAGAAAACGGCCGCGGTATTACGCAACATCGGTATCTCCGCTCATATTGATTCAGGCAAGACAACGTTCACTGAGCGTGTGTTATTTTATACAGGCAGAATTAAGGCGATCCACGAAGTCAGGGGCCGTGACAATGTTGGGGCCAAAATGGATTCTATGGATTTGGAAAGGGAAAAGGGTATTACGATTCAGTCTGCTGCTACATACTGCTCTTGGGATAAGGGTGGTCAAAACTACCATTTTAATTTGATTGATACTCCGGGCCATATTGACTTCACTATTGAGGTTGAACGTGCATTGAGAGTCTTGGATGGTGCCGTCCTGGTCGTCTGTGCTGTATCTGGTGTTCAATCTCAAACTGTTACCGTTGATCGTCAAATGAGACGTTATAACGTCCCCCGTATCACTTTTATCAATAAGATGGATCGTATGGGATCTAATCCATTCAGAGCAATTGAACAAATCAACACCAAACTCAAAATTCCAGCTGCTGCCATCCAAGTTCCTATTGGCTCTGAGTCCGACTTAAAAGGTGTCGTCAATATAATTGACCGTGTTGCTTTATACAATGAAGGTTCCAATGGTGAACAAATTGTCACGGGCCCCGTACCCACTGAATTGAATGACCTCGTAGAAGAAAAGAGAGCGTTGCTAATCGAAACGTTGGCTGATGTTGATGATGAAATTGCGGAATTGTATCTGGACGAGAAAGAACCTACAGTTGAGCAGATTAAGGATGCTATCAGAAGAGCTACAATTGCAAGAAAGTTTTCTCCTGTCTTGATGGGGTCTGCATTAGCAAATAGAGGAATTCAGCATGTTCTAGATGCCATTGTTGACTATCTTCCTAACCCCTCCGAGGTTCTCAATACCAGCTTGGACCTCTCTAATAACGAAACAAAAGTTAACTTGATACCTTCTGCTCAGCAGCCTTTTGTAGGATTGGCATTTAAATTGGAAGAGGGAAAATACGGTCAATTGACCTACATAAGAGTGTATCAAGGCCGGTTAAGGAAAGGTGGATACATAACTAATGTGAAGACTGGGAAGAAGGTCAAAGTTTCTCGTTTAGTAAGAATGCATTCTAATGAGATGGAAGATGTCGAGGAAGTTGGATCTGGTGAAATTTGTGCAACTTTTGGTATTGATTGTTCATCTGGTGACACATTTACAGATGGCACTTTGAATTATTCTATGTCATCCATGTTTGTCCCAGATGCTGTGATATCTTTATCTATTATGCCCAAGGCAAAAGACTCTACGAATTTTTCCAAGGCCTTGAATCGTTTCCAAAAGGAAGATCCTACATTTAGGGTTAGATTTGATCCCGAGTCTAAAGAAACTGTGATTTCAGGTATGGGTGAACTACATTTAGAAATTTATGTTGAAAGAATGAAACGTGAATACAATGTTGACTGCGTTACTGGTAAACCTCAAGTCTCTTATAGAGAGTCTATCACTATTCCTGCTGAATTTGACTACACGCATAAGAAACAGTCTGGTGGTGCCGGTCAGTATGGTAGAGTTGTGGGTACATTGAGCCCTCTTGAGGGTTCTAATGCAAATCAATTCAAGACTGCCATTGTTGGTGGCCGTATTCCTGACAAGTACCTGGCTGCTTGTGGGAAAGGGTTCGAAGAGTCTTGCGAAAAAGGTCCTTTGATTGGTCACAGAGTCCTTTCTATTAGCATGTTAATTAACGATGGTGCCATACATGCTGTGGACTCTAATGAACTGGCATTTAAAACTGCGACAATGTCAGCTTTCCGTCAAGCTTTCTTGGCTGCCCAACCAGTCATTTTAGAACCCATAATGAACGTGTCAGTAACAGCGCCAAATGAATTTCAAGGAAATGTGATCAGTTTAATGAATAAATTGCAAGCAGTTATTCAAGACACAGAAAATGCCCAAGATGACTTTACAATTACTGCAGAATGCTCCTTGAACACATTATTTGGATTTGCCACCTCGCTAAGAGCTTCTACCCAAGGTAAAGGTGAATTTTCTCTCGAGTTCAAGCATTACTTTCCAACTTCTCCACACTTACAAAAGCAGTTGATGGCAGAATTCGAAAAGAAGCAACAACAAAAGAAATGATCCTGTAAATATTTATGGTGAAAGTCATCATAAGATGCTAAATTAAAGTAAAATTACTGTACATATTGATTTTTATATATCCGCGAACTTAAATATTCCAAATTGGTGGATTTTATTTTGTGTAAGTGTCATCGCCTTTGATTTTGGATAATAAATCCTCAATCTTTGGCCCCATAAGAGGCTGCCCCGATTTAGTCCTTTGAGAGAGTTTACTAGATCTAGATATTCTTTGATCCCTTTTCTGCTTGATCTCTTCTAATTTTCTGATTTCAAGTTCTCTATACTTGTCGGCCTTTTCTTTCTCCAACCTCTTTCTCAGCTTCCGTACTTCCTTCTTCTCGTCAAGCTTCTTTTTGCTTTCAACAGCTTTTTGTGCCTTTACTTCATGAAAATTGTACTTCGCTGTTCTGATTTCCTTCTCTGGTAAAACATAACCTTCTTGTTTCAGTGTCTTCAGATACTCCTTCTTTAATCTCGCCTTCTTGATCAAGTTCTTTTGGATTTCTCGAACCTTGTACTCTTTCGTATATTTCTTGTCTATCTTGGGAGGCATTATAACAGCTTATATGTATGTTTTGGTCGGAAAGATGTATGTTGTATGTTCTAAATCTATCAGCGATGGGCCTTCAGGACTGCCTTTTCTTGAATTTGAGATGCCCCGAAAATTTTTTTGAATTGCAGCTCAAATTACACAGATTTTTTGAATAAAGTTCATACAAAGAATTGTTTTGTTCAGAGGGGAGTTGTGATTTTTACTTTACTGTAGCGTGGTTTCTCATAAGTCTACGTACTGTACTGGATGTCAATGAATAAGATACGGTTCATTCGAAATATTCGGTACTTTCATCATATATCATATCAGTTAAGAGCTTCAATCACATTGCCACCGACTCTTACGAATAACGTCAAGGAAATATTACAAGACGATGGTCGGGGTGCATTGAAATCTCAACAGCTAAGTACGCTGATGGCATTTGCCACCGAAAGGAAGCCCACCAAAGCCGAACGAATTTGCATCATCAAGTTCATGTACAGCAAAAAAGCGCATAAAGGTGTCATCGAAATGGGCACCTCATGCTTATTCGATTCAGACAAGAACTTCCACGAAGATGTTTCAACTGAAGAAGTTCGAAACTATATGAACTCCCTGATATTAACTGGTGAGAATATTCAAATGTCAGAAATGATGTTGAAATTCATCAAACAGTTTTCATTGACCAGGAAAGAGATGATAATAAAAATTATCAATTCAGCATTCACGGAACTATCGCGTGTATCATCTGTTCCTGAAGCACTTCTTGCTTGGGTCAGATTTTGTAATTATCTGCATGGACATGCCATTTTTACCAACTATGAACAGTACAAATATATTCTGAAAACGCTATTATTCTTTCTGAGGGAGAAAGACATGTCTCAACACTACGAAAAGTCTTTCGATCTTATACGTGAGGCCGAAGACGATTTAGTTGCGTCCCAGTTTGCAAGCACATTAATGTATCTCCTCACGTACAGCAGAAATTTTGCCCTGGCGGAATGTGTATGGAATTATAAAGTTGAAAACAAACTCCCCATAACTTGCTCTGATTTGACTGCAGTATGCAAAACGTATTGTCATTTTGAGAAGTACTCTCTCGTTGATGAAGTCTACTCTGCATATCCCGGCGCACATGATGATCAATCTCAATTTGATTACCTACTTGTAGCTTACGCTAAACAACACAATTGGCAAAGTCTTCAAAATCAATTCAATGCTCTTTTCGGAATAGGGGAGCTTCCTAACATCAATCATTATGGAATTGTAATGTATGCCGTAGCTCAACTGGGTGAACGAGACATGGTTGAAAAATTGTACAGCCAGCTTTTGAGAAGAGGAATGCTTCCAACTCTCTCAGTTCTGCAGTCTCTACTATATGCATATTATAAGAACGGTGATGCACGTGGTTGTTTTCGCCAATTCGAGCTTTTCAATAAGTACGGCATAAAACCCACTTCATCAACTTGTCGAATCATGCTAAGAGTTCATCGCAATATCGGAGATATAGATGGTGCATTAAGGCTTTTAAAACGGATGACTGAAGAAAATATCGAAATCTGGGAAACTCATTTTGCAATTTTGATTAATACATGTGCAAAGCTAACGAATTATGCTATAGCCGAGGAGCTTTTTCAGGTCATGAAAGACTATTATAATATCAAACCATCAGGATCTTCGATTGGTGCTTTAATGTATGTCTATATTGAAAGTGGCATTCCACAGCAGGCTTTGAAATTATTTCGCGAATACGGAAACACCAAAAATGGTCTGGAGGGGGAAATTAAAATATATAACAAGGCCATAGAGGCGCACATGAAAATGGGTCGTAATGAAATGTCCGAAAAGCTGTTCCAAGACGTTTTGAAGAGAAACATAGCTACTGATGCTGAGTTTTACAAAGTCATGATCAGCCATCTGTCGCTATGTATGAAAGACTTTCAAACAGCTGAAGAAGTGCTGGATCAGTTACTGAGTCATCCTAAACTGAGCGCATCTGCATCTCATTTTGAAAGTTTAATGAATGCGTATGACAAAATTTCTTATAGGGATGGTGTATTCAAACTGTATCAGAAGATGCTGGATTCTAACATACCTGTGAATTCCAAGGTGTTGTATTATCTGATTAAGTCTACTTTTAAAGTTAAATTGCAAACAAAAGAAAACTTAGAAGAGGCTATTAAGGTAGTTGATGACATAATGGAACGGGCAGCCAACAAGACACTTGATATAACTTTTGATAAATTGCACCCATCTATTATGGCTTGGCCAATGAGGGCAATTTCAAAATTTTATAGCCCCCATAGGGCTGTAACTCTCATGAACCGATACAATGATCTCTTTTATGATGATACTGATTCAGCTAGTAATAGATTGGTGGTAATGAGGAGTCTGCTAGTGTTGTCCGCAGAGATTCAACAATGGGATGATTTCCAAAGGATATTTGAAAGATATGTTGCAAAGATACAGTACTATGACGACTTGCCTTCATCAACGGTCAAAAATAAGAAATTTGCTTCTTCTCTCATAGGCATTTTAGGATACAAGATAAAACAACTTGTTACTACTAACAATGTAACCAGCATACCAGATCTGCTGAAAGAAATTGAAACTAAAGGATTTGTGATAGACAATAACTCCTGGAATGAAGCTCTCTCTGCTATGTTTGGAGATTCCAGAACAATCGAAGAAGGGCTGCGCATTGCGAATGAAAAGCTGATTCACGGCTATAACCTCATTCATAAAACTAGATTATTGAGGAAGAACGCAACGGGTAGTACCTCGGTAGGAAGAATGCCATGGCTCTTGGAGAAAAAGAAGCAAGATCCGCATAGTTTTGCACCATCTCTATTTCTGAAATCGGATGTTTACGAAAAGATTAACGAGTCATTGGATAACTATCTAGGTACCTTTACTGAGGTCGAGAAGGAGCTGGCAAGATTAATTGATTCATATGGGCATTTCATGAAGAGCTATCTAATGAAGCCTAGAACACGCGTTCCAAACTGGGACGATATCGAATATACACATGCATCATTCTTCAGAAAGTTACGGACGAACAAGAGGGTCCTCAACTCCCAAGAGTTTTAATTTCAATTCAACATAAAGTGCATGGTGCCGTCTTGGCTACTCGACGGCATCCCCCATTGTCTACATTTGGAGGTTATAACCTCAAACATTTGACAACCTGTAAATATTACAAGAATTTTGTAAATACTCACTAAACATCAAAGTAACTCATCTGATTCATTTTGCTTTCATTGAAATTATACTATCCTATGTATTGGTATCTTTCTTAGGTGCCTTAGATTTCTTGGGTTCTTTTTTAAACTCTGGGGTGTTAACAGTTATTTGCCCTTTTGTTTCACCGTAGACCAGTGTCCCTATCCAAGGTTGAATATTCCAGTGAAGTTTCATCTCTAAATCTCTCTCGGAAATTTTATCCTCAACGTCCCAGATAGAATACTTAGATTTCGCGCCCTTTAGAATGAGGTGTGCGTCTTCCTTGTTTGTAATGATCTTGTCCCAAAATGTCACTTCGCTTGTCACAGAGGGACTTTTGGAGCCATTGTAAGAACCCGTGAGGTAAACAAAGACTTGTTTCGTATTCCAATTGAATAAAGGAGTTAAATCTGCGTCAAGATCGAAAGTCGTCCTTAGATTTTCCTTTGGTTTCCCATTAACAGAACCGTAGAATCTGCTGGATCTCAGGTTAATTTGCCTACAACAATTTTTAACAGTTAGTAAGTGTCGAGTGATACACACAGGAAGTTAATTCCTACTCACGGTTTGACGTTGATGATCTCTGAAGAAAGGGCGAAGACATTATCATGATACAATTGAGCCCAAAACGTACCGATAACAAACACCGAAACAAGCATAGCACATGTTATTGCTTGATTTGACGTCTGCTGGAATCGCTGAGTCAATGAGAACATCTTTCCAGCTCTCTTTATTCCTTATTGATAATTAAATAACAGCCTGGTAAGAGACTTTTCACGTATTTGAAACTCTCGATCTTTATCGTATATACTTATGTACGGGGTACGAAGTTCTGTGTGGGTTTTTTGTTTGTGTCAGTTTACCAAAGTCATATCGAAACGTTATATCAGTTAGGCTGATAAGCTGTTTATTCAGAATTCTCACAATGATTATGGACTCTTAAGCCTTTATTAAAGTTTTATCAATACATTGACGCAAAAATACACTCAAATTATGATCAGCATTTCTTATAGTATGTCGCGCATAATCGGAATCCTTTCGCTTGGTGGATTTATATTGGGTATGGACATTTCTTCAATTTCAATATTCATTGGATCCGAACGATTTAATAGATATTTCAATTTTCCAGGGCCCTTTATGCAAGGTTTGATGACGGGTGCGAATCCTGTAGGAGGTTTTATCGGATGCGGGTTGTTTGGCATGACGTCCGAATTAATAGGTAGAGTAAATGCCTTTCAATTATTCTCGTTGATATGGATCATGGGTTCTGTCATTTCCGCGCTCGTATTGAATATTTGGATGGTAATTGCAGGTAGGTTGATTCGTGGAATTGCAGTCGGTTCCTTTTCTGTGTTACTTCCCATATATATCGGAGAGGTAATTTCGCCTGATCGAAAAGGAGCTGCTACATCTATTGTTCAACTTTCCTTGACAGTCGCGATACTAGTTATATTTTATGTTTGCTTTTTCTTGAACTTGCTTGAAAGTCATTTGTCGTTTCGAATTGCTTGGGGTTTGGAGATGGTGCCAGCACTGGTGCTTTTGTTATTATCTTATCAACTTCCTGAATCGCCGAAATGGTTGTCCTCTCGTGGTGAGTATACCAAGGCACAGAAAATATTGGAGCATCTAACACCAAAGAAAAAGGACCTTGGAACTAGTTGTACTTTTACCAAAATCGATATCTTGGAAATGTACGGTTCCGTGCAGAAAATATCGTATTGGAAATTGTTCTCTAGAACATTGCGTAAACACACCTTAATCGGAATGGTCATTCAAATAATGGTTCAAACATGCGGCATAAATGTACTTATGTTCTACGTGGTTTACATTTGTGAAATGATAGGGTTCGAAGGAAATCTCAAATTGATTTCAGCTTCAGTTCCCTATGCAATAAATATTGGCTTCACTTTCATTCCAATTCACACGTTGGATAAACTTCGTAGAAAAGATACGTTAGTATATGGGACTTATTTATTATCGATTATCATGATTTTGATTGGGACTGTCATGGGTGGTTATGGTCGGGAGGTTCCTCCAATAAATGGGAATAAGGCAATAGTTTGGGAGATAAAAGGAAGGCCTGGTTTAATGGTCCTAGGGTTATGCTACCTATTTGTGGCTGTATTTGCTGCTAGCATATCATGCTGTGCATGGCTCTACACTAATGAAATTCTGCCTGTCAGGGCTAAAGCTAAAGGAATGTCAGTATGTATGGCAACTAGTTGGCTTTTGAACTCTCTACTGGCATTTTTGACACCAACCCTATTGAGTAGAATAAAGTGGATGACTTTCGTTCTTCTTGGGGGTATTACTTTTATATTAGTATCAATAGTTGCAGTTTGGTTCCCGGAAACATATGGACTTTCAGACAAGAATATTGAAGAATTGTTTATGCGTCCCGGTGAATCAGAGCACGGCAGTGTCGATGAAGAGAAATCGGCAATTAAGGAATTGAAGCATCGATCATCTGCACCATCGCCAGAATACATCAGCAGCCAAACAAATTTTTCACCACCATTAAATTTTGAGGTGGAAGAAAGTTGCACTTAAACCTGGTACATACACTCACAATGTGTCCACTGCCAGTAGTTTTGCTTCGAGAAGGGCTGCGTAAAGACACTTAAAATCAACTATTACGCCCAAACAAAGTAAATTTTCTTTTCGGAGTCACGCTAATAAGAGTATATATGGTAATATAGAATAATAATTCTCTCTATTTTATCCCTATCAAAAGGTTAGAAAGCAAGAAAACACAAAGGGCCAGAGCTGTGCTTGCATCACTTAAGGTGTTTAGAAACACTTTAGGTGGACAATAGATGGTCCGCTTTCGTCGTATTCTTGCTTTGAGATCCACATTTGTTGGAAAGTGGTCAAAGAGGCCAAGATAGAACCACCGATCCAGACGGAGTACTTTCTCTCTGGAGGGGCGATGATCTTCACCTTCATCGAAGAAGGAGCCAATGCGGTGATCTCCTTTTGCATTCTTTCGGCAATTCCTGGGAACATGGTGGTACCACCGGACATAACAATGTTACCGTACAATTCCTTACGGACATCGACGTCACACTTCATGATAGAGTTGTAAGTGGTTTGATCAATACCGGCAGCTTCCAAACCGAGAACACTTGGGTGGAACAAAGCTTCTGGAGCTCTGAATCTTTCGTTACCAATAGTAATGACTTGACCATCAGGTAATTCGTAAGACTTTTCGATCGCAGAAGATTGAGCAGCAGTTTGCATTTCTTGCTCAAAGTCCAAAGCGACGTAACATAGCTTTTCCTTGATGTCACGAACGATTTCTCTCTCAGCAGTGGTAGAGAAAGAGTAACCACGTTCACTCAAGATCTTCATCAAATAGTCGGTCATATCTCTACCGGCCAAATCGATTCTCAAGATGGCGTGAGGCAAAGAGAAACCGGCGTAGATAGGAACAACGTGAGTAACACCGTCACCAGAATCCAACACAATACCGGTGGTTCTACCAGAAGAGTACAAAGACAACACGGCTTGGATGGAAACGTAGAAGGCAGGAACGTTGAAAGTCTCGAACAAGATTTGGGTCATCTTCTCTCTGTTAGACTTTGGGTTCATTGGAGCCTCAGTCAACAAGACTGGGTGTTCCTCTGGAGCAACTCTCAATTCGTTGTAGAAAGTGTGATGCCAGATTTTTTCCATATCATCCCAGTTGGTAACAATACCGTGCTCGATAGGGTAACGCAAAGTCAAGATACCTCTCTTGGACTGAGCTTCATCACCGACGTAAGAGTCCTTTTGACCCATACCAACCATGATACCTTGGTGTCTTGGTCTACCGACAATGGAGGGGAAAACGGCACGGGGAGCGTCGTCACCGGCGAAACCGGCCTTACACATACC
>JAJLUF010000186.1:0-16979 GCA_030569995.1 Lachancea cidri
GTTTTTATTCAGACCTCTTAATTCCCTCTATGTCTCAAGATCAGATGTATCGGTCAATATTTGTATTATGACTAATGTCTTCGTGTTGACTTAAAGGATTGCCGTAGGGGGGGAAAAGCCTTGATATGACGATGAGTTAGATGCGCGACCCTGATGCATCGCATAGTACGGTTGATCATGTGATTAAAGAAAGTTGATATGTAGTATAAATACATGGAGTGAACTACATATTATAGTAGAAGCCCTGGTAGGGCTGCTGAGTTTGCTGTTGCTGCATTGCCTGCTGCTGTAGGGACAGCTGTAATTGCTGCTGTTGCTGTAGCTGTTGCTGCTGTTGTTGCTGCTGTTGTTGCTGTTGTTGTTGCTGCAGTTGCATAATCTGTTGATACTGCGGATTGTCCGGAGTTATTTCAACGGCGCTCGTGTAAAGATCAGGACGCTGGTAGAGCGACATGAGGGAATTCTTTTCGGCTTGACGCTGCTGCTGTTGTTGCTGTAACAACATCTGCTGCTGGAGCGCTTGCTGCTGTTGCAACGCCTGCTGCTGTTGGAAGGTCTGTTGCTGTTGAAGTGTATGCTGCTGCTGTAAGGCTTGCTGCTGTTGTAAGGTTTGCTGCTGTTGTTGCTGTGCAGCCATCATGTACTGTTGTTGGTCGACGTATATCATGCCCGTGGCTGGGTCCAGATATTGCTGTACCGTACCATCAAACACAGCTGGTTGGGGCTGCGACTGCGCAGGGATTGAGGGTTGACCAGTACCATCGAAGGTTGCGGGCTGTGGAGCGGTGTTGGAACGCCTCGTGGGCAAACGTGGCTTAGAACTGCCGAGGCTCTCGCGCGAGCTTCTCGAATCAGCATTCAGAATGTCCAGCGCCAAGTTCATGTCACCATGTGCTAAAGCAAGTGCTTCCACGTTGCTGTCCGTATCAGCGAATCCCAAATCTTGCAAGCGGCGGAGAGGGCGAGCGTATTTACCAATTTCATAGTCATCCACCACCCTGTGTGTCAATTTTGGCAATCGTGAGTTGGACAAGGCAGAAGAAGGCCTACTATACGATCCCCGACTCACACTGCTATGTCTGGTTCTGGGCCTTGACGAAGATGTTGAACCACCGTAGTCCTCGGGTCTAATTTCGTCATATCTGAATTTTCCCAGCACATACTTATTTCTGATGAACTTTTCCACCACAGTTCTGTCGTCATCGCCGTCATAGGGGAACTGTTCACCTTTGGGGTTCCAAAACGACTTGTTTTTCTTGTTTCCACCGCAATCCCCAATCCTATCCAGCTCTCTTGTCTTCCACCGATCTAAAGTGAGCGATTTCACGTCTGAGTAGGCATCGTCATCTCTGTCCCCCAGTACTTTCCTATGCACTGATGCGCATCTCCCGCAAAGAAACACACCCAAGTTCACCGAGCACCATGTGGGAAATGCGCCTCCACATTCACCACATCTATTGCCATTTTCAGGTAGATTTAAGATCTCTTTAAGCTCGCGCTCTGTTGCTTTTGAGCCTTTGGAACGCATTTTCTGATGACTCTTTAGGTTTTGAGCTATAACTAGTTGATAATAGGGTTTAAGTTTCTTGAAGATCAGTTTATCTTTAAATACGATTCCCTCAGAGGTAGTCTCACAAATGGTTCCAATCTGACCAGTGTGTTCTTTAAAAGCTTGTGACCAACTATCGCGCTTTGGAAGGGTCCAATAGTGGTATTTTTTATAGCTGGATGACCACTGTTTATTTTTTTTTTTGTTTACTACTTGTTTTGTTCGTTTAAGCTTCGAATTATGTCAAAATAATCATTAAATGAAATGATGAAAAAGAGCACCCAGTTTATAAACAACTTTCCGCTTGTTATTGTGAACTCTATGATATTCGTATGTTAGATAGTAATTCTGTAGAGCATTTCTATCAAGTTATATGAATGTTCACGTTTTAATAAATTTGATTCGATGGGACTACATTTGTTTGTTTAGCTTTACTCTTTGTTGTAATAACATTTCGAAAGAAAATATCAATACGAGGTCTATAAAGCGTTTAATTCAATGGTTCGTAACCCGATAAGTCAGTTCTTTCACTGTCATAATACCGTTTTCAAGCTTTTGGCATGTTACGCTAGACTAACCTCATGTTTGCGCATTTAGCCGCCTAAGAGAACTACAGTTTCCCTCGCTGAGAAGAAGTCTAATATCCTCAAGTTCTTTCAACAAGAGCATTCTGTCTACAACATGAAAGAGCTAGAGAAGTTGATACCAAAGAAATGTAGCGGTGTCTCCTCTATGTTGGTTAAGGAACTTGTGCAACAGATTATTGATGAAGACGGAATCATCTCCGTAGAAAAATGTGGGAATATCAACATCTATTGGTGCTTCAAGAACCAAATTACTATGAAATTGTCTCAGGAGATAGAATCAATGAGGCAAAGGTTATTGAATTCGAAAACTGAAATCTCCCAGCTACAACATGAGTTTGATCACCTTAAAGTTGGAAACAGGTGCGAATTCTTTTACCATGAAGGAGAAAAACTTGAAAGAGCTGCTCTTCTCCACCGTATTGACCAGCTTGATGCTCAGATAAGGAAAGTCAAAAGCTCCTATGATGTGATCTCTGAATCGAGATGGAACCAAGCTAAAATCAACGCGAAGGCTCAGGAAGTGTCAAGGCAGATTGAAAAGCTTAACATCATCACAGACAATATAGAGATCGTTACGAGTTATCTCTGTCGTAAATTTATGATTGATAGAAAAAGTTTACGAACCGAATTGGAAATACCAGAGGAGTTCCCAGAGTTCGAAGATGTTTGCAAGATGCTTCCATGAAAAAGTCTCCATTTAAAAAATCGTGATATTTATCACTACTATACACAAATTCGATTATATATACCGATTTTCCCTGGTTATGTTTTATTGCTTTACTCTTCTAGGCAGGCTTTCTATTCTCTTGGTCTAACGGGCCTTAGTCATTATGTGTTTGTGAAATGTTCAATTAATTTTTAATCTTGATATTTGCACTGTTGTATTTATAGCTTGTTTTCACGCAGCTTCTCCACCATGCGTTTTTATGTGCTGATTCAAATTGTCGCTTCTGCTAAACTTTTTACCACAAATATGGCATCCGTACGGTTTTTCGCCCATGTGTAACGATCTGACGTGTCTCTTCAAATGCTCTTGTCTCCTAAACCTTCTGTCGCAGAAGTCACATGAAAACTGCTTGGATGCGTCTAAGATTGGTGAGGGCTTTCTCCCACGAGTTTTTGGGAAGCCGAGTTTCTTTTTGACAACACCAGCCTCATTAATTAGTTCCGACGGTTGTTGAGTTGTGTCTAGTGTGCTAAAGTGCATAGATTCGGAGCTCAAGTTGTATTGCGCATCGATTGTATTAGATGCCAGTAGTTCGGACGGATTGACTACTGGCTCAGAAGAGGCCAAGCTATCAGTGATTGGCACAGTAGGCTTTCTACTCCAAAAGTACTTTTTTCGAAGGATGGGTTGTGGCTCATCATCCAAAAGTTCTGGATCTATAAGTGGTACTTCGTTTTTGGTGGCCCCAAATAAATTGAGCTTAAAGTAGTCTTTGACTTTCTTCCTCTGAGACGTCTCAACACCATTAAGAGGTGCGCTATCGGTGAACATCTCATCGCTAATAGGTGGAGAAGTTGCTGGGATGAATGCCTGGGGTGTAACATTCATAACCATTTCATTCCCATAGTCGCTAAACACCGAATCTTTCCGTTGCTTTCTAAATGGGAACGAGAAAATATCTAGGCCCTCATCGTCTGTCATCATGATCTCCTCCTCATCCTCAGCATCTCCTCTCTGAATCCCTTTCTCAAAGAATTCATATTCATAATACCCTTGCTTGCTACTTCTATACTCAGATATCGACAGCCTTCTTTTCAGCTTGGGTGATCCGTCACAAGCCACGTTCTCAATATTTAAAAATTCTTCGATAAGACTCGAATCTTTGGATTGACCGTTGTCATTACGGCCCTGAAGCGTGTTGCCAGTCAACTCATTTTCAATTGGAGGATCTGACGCTGGCTTTTGTACTATTTGGAAGTTGAAGGTCGTGTCACCATTTGTGGGTGTATTTAGATCAAACTTACTACCGTTTGCGTTGATACCCACCAAAGTATCTGTCGACATCGTTCTTTGCAATTGGTACAATGACATTTCACACCAATTGGTTCAATGAAGGAACGTTTCAATTATTTTCCTCGACAACCTGTTATTATAAAATCTGAGCCCAGGTACATGCGGTCTCACGGTATCGTTTTTCAATTTTTTTTTGCTGCGGACGAGGTGTTCCGATGTGCCGTCAACTCCGAGGGGAATTAGATCAAAGGTTAGAGCATCACACGTGATTTTAATATTATGAAGGTATGTAGTCGTTGCATTCAGATAAACTTGCTTTAACTACTTAAAATTCCGCAGATGATCTCCAAAAGTGCATTTTCAAACTCACGATAGTATTCGTCTCCTGTTCCGATAGTTTCTACCTCGCCAGTGTCGCCGTTAAGTAAGACGATATAACGCTGAACCTCTTGGTAAATCCTTTCAATTTCTTGTGAAGGCTCGAAGACACAGCTGGGGACTGAAACTTCAGTCTCTAAATCGACATCCGTGCCAGTTTTTTTGGGTTGCGGTTCTGTAAACTCACCAGCCGGTGACAAGTCTTTGAAAAACGGGTTAAATAAAAGGTTCGACATGTTGTCGTTCTCAACTGATTGTGAACCCGGCGCCATGTTTCCAAATAAAGAGCATTGAGTGCGGTTCTGCGGAAGAGACGCCAGTGCCCTCATGGTACGGGGTGCAATCTGTGCACACGAGGTGGTATAAGATGTATCGAGAGCATTATTGTTGTAGATCAAGTTTCCCGAGAACGAGAAACCGTCATTGAACAGGTCCTCGCTATTGATGATACTTGTGATGCTTAGGATGTGGTTTGTGTCTCTTTGGGAATCCAAATCGCTCGGGGTAGGAATTGGTACGTCGCTGTTGCTGTTGCTCTTAGTAACACTTTGTTCCGCATCTTGGCCAGCCAAGGCATTCAGGCTAGGCTGTGGGACCACACTCGAACGATTATGAAAAAGAGGCGTGCTGCCAATATCATACTTGCTGTAGAAGAGTTTAGTGGCATCCACATTCATTTCATTAGATACGCCCATCACGGTGCCATACTTGACAATGATTAACTTGAACAGCAGCTTTATCAGTTGAAAACAATTCTTACAGACTGCTGTCTTGGGATCAACCTTCATCTCCGCCACAGGTATGGCTTTCGATAAAAGGATGTAACGTAAATCATTCTGAAGCAGAAGCACTTGGTTCATCTGCTGCGCTCGGTTCAGATCCAGAGCCAAAGTTTTTAATGCAAATGTTATTGCGTTGATGGGCATATTGCCAACCAAAAGTTCCCAATTATAACATGAATAAGTATCGTCCGAATGATATTTCAAAAACTCATCCAGATAGTGCAAAGATGCTGGAATTAAATTGCTAGTAAGATCCTCGTAGTTGTAGACAAAGCCACTTGCCGTAGATCCATCAGGGCAGTCAATAAGCGCATGATCCAACGTCAGATTTCCACTATCATTCAAAATGGTCTGAATCATTAGAAAGTTTTTACCGTAGCCACTATCAACTACTGGATCCCCTGATGCTCTAGTCTCCTGGCCTATCTCTTCTTTCCATAGCCGCTTTCGTTTCATTAATATAGGCATTGATGTCTTAATTATATTGAGGTGTAGTAGTAAACACGCGCGATCAGCGAATGTATTCAACATGAAAACAGCCCATTCAATAAATTTAGCTTCGACATCAGAGATTTGGTTAGCTTGCTTCATATGATTTCTCAATGACAGAGCGCTACCCATGCAACACACGTGCAGATCGACGATTCTTTCCTTTAGGCCCTGAAATATGCCTGTATTTGTTTGGGTACATAACTCATTCAGAAGCAAGAAAAACCTGTATTTGGCATTTAGGAAACACAGACTCGAGTCTAGCTTGCCTTGTACAACTTCCGAAGGTAGAGCTGTGTCAAACTCGTCTAATTTCATCAGGGGAGGTAGATTATTGTGTAGAGAAGTCATTGTGTCAAGTTGAAAGATCTGCCAAAACATTATGCGTCGAGATTGTATTAAGCGAGAGTCACTGATTTCATGGTATGATGCAGGATCGCGGGTGAGCATCGCACGTTGGGCCAAGCGAGTAAGCTGTGCAATAGTAGTTATACTTGGATTTTCAACAATAGAGTTTGTTAAAACGAATCCGGTGAGAGTCTTTAACGTAAACTTGTTTGGAAAATCATGCATCGCATACAATAAATTGACAGCCTCTTGATAGCTGCTCATTTCTTGGAACAACTCGTCGTTATTATTGTAGCGATGGAACTCCGACTTGGTAGCTGCATACAAAACTGGGAAGAGCAACAACAATAGATCGAGTGGGGCTTGTTCGCCGCGCTCGATCATATTCCAGAACTCGCCATAGTCTCGTGTGAGTTGTTCGATATCTATCAGTGGAATTATTGGATGCACGGTATTTCTATAAACCTGCAAAAGATGTGTAGACCTTTCCTTATGGGGCAAATACATGAGGATGTCCTTGGCCGACATCTGATGGCTTTCCTGGGAAGATGTTGAAGACGGCAGCGGTGAAAATGAAGGAGTAGTAGCTGAGGGTGCCAACATAGGCGTTATAACTGCTCCTGACGCAGTATGTGATAATATTATAGATGTGGGTGAAAACACAGGACTGGAGACTTTGCTAGTCACATGCTGTGCGTCAGAGCCTTGCTTCCGTCTGGTGTACTTCCTTTTCTGCTTCTTGTTGAGCTCTATCAGGTTTTTCTCATCCCTAAGCATGCTTTTTGCTTCTTCTATGGCCATAAGAAGACGTTGCTTCTTCTCAAAATCTGGTGGAGTTCCGGCATGGTTCTCAGACATCGCTTTTATGTTCCCGTCTGGCATGGGTTCAACGACCTCGCTCTTGGGCGTGAGGGAAGCTTGCCCTCCTCGAGATACCCTATCATTAAGGAAATATGAGCAATTCCATCCGTTTTTCATACAGTTCCCGCATACGGGATGGTCTCTAGAGCACTTTATCTTACGTTGGTGGCACGGAACGCAGCTAAGAATTTTACGCTGTCTTCTGTGTTGAATTTTGTAGATCTTTCCATCTTCCAGGACCAGGGCAGCCTGGTCCTTTATTGGAATAAGTCTTGAGCTCATTTTTTATCGCCAGTGCCTTGTACTGATTGTTCTCGGCAGTATTACCACACTGTTGTGAGCTTTGACATGATTTGAACTAGAAGTGTTGGTCTCCCGATGCAGAACGAAACCCGACTAACGATAACTATCACGTGACACTTTCTAAAAAAGTAGAAAAATAGGATAACGAGACTTCTTCTTTCATAACAACCGCCCAGCTACAACACCTTCAAAACAAAGCTTGAAACAGGACAATAAGGTTTGTAATGAAGACCAAATAACAGTCAGGGACCCTCTGCTAGTTTGGGAACCGTTACACATATTAGAACCGCTCATAGCTCAATCCTGAGACACGACAATGGGATGGATGAAAGGGCCCATACATACAGAGGCGAAAAAATCAGAGAGAAATCAGATCATGTGACAAGCACGTGCTCCGTATGAACAGACAAATAAAATTAAGTGTTCCTATCCAAATCACGTGATTCAAATGACAATATTTCTTATAGTCTCTCAGTTCGCCGTTTAGTGTGGCATTATCTATTTAGCCGCGACCAGACGCCACAGTCGGTGCTTGCACGTGGATCAAGGTGAATGGTTTCCACCGCTCCGAGACACGGCCCCGGGGTCGCTTCCCCCTATCAGTATCCGTCGTCT
The DNA here is from genome assembly GCA_030569995.1 of Lachancea cidri. Classification (NCBI taxonomy): domain Eukaryota; kingdom Fungi; phylum Ascomycota; class Saccharomycetes; order Saccharomycetales; family Saccharomycetaceae; genus Lachancea; species Lachancea cidri. The sequence continues at coordinate 7,873 of JAJLUF010000186.1, forward strand.
GTGAGCTATAACACCGACTTGAGTCACATCTCATCGCAGCAGTAGGAGGTCGACAACGGGGATACCACAGTTTCCAGCAAGAACCGCTATAAATATAAAGGTTTGACAGTAAGCAGTCAACAATATCGACAGGACATACCTCCAAGGCTAACGGTTTCACAAGGATCGAATATTTTGCATCCAAGACAGATAGATAGGCTTGACTTTAGTGGAAGTTTATCAGTTTTTTATAAAAAGCATATTCAAACTCTGCAGTGACCAGGTGAGAGAATAAAAATCATCAAATCTATAATATTGCATCCATGACCAACTATTCTTTACAAACAAAACTCGTTTCAGTGTCGCAGCACCGCGATCAGCATGGGTCAAGCGTTCCCCCCCTATACCAATCTACCACGTTTAAGCAGTCGTCACTCGAAGATGACGCTACACAAGCGTACGATTACACCAGATCCGGAAATCCTACAAGGACAGTGGTCCAGCACCAGGTGGGAAAATTGTATGGTGTTGATGGAGACCAGGTTTTTGCGGTTAGCAGCGGAATGACGTGTCTGGATGTGATTCTTCGGGGGCTAGTACTGAATAACACCTCTTATGTACCCACGATCATCGCCGGTGACGACTTGTACGGTGGAACACAGCGGTTACTTACATTCCTGAATAGTACCAGCCACGCACGTACTCTCCATGTAGACACCACCAACTATGCCAAGTTTTTGGAACTTTTTAAGGCGCAGGACCGTGTCGACTGCGTGGTTTTAGAATCTCCTACGAATCCGCTGTGTAAAGTGGCAGATCTTCCGCGGTTGATCTCCTTCATCAAAAAATCCAATCCGAGTTGTGTTGTGGTAGTTGATAACACCATGATGAGCGGAATGAACTGCAACCCCTTGCATTTCCAGTGCGACGTGGTTTACGAGTCAGCCACCAAATACCTGAATGGTCACCACGACATTATGGCCGGAGTCATTGTTGCGCGCACACCTGAGCTAGCAAAGAGTCTCTATTTTGTAATTAACTCCATCGGATGTGGGTTAGCCCCACTGGACTGTTGGTTGCTAATCCGTGGCCTCAAAACTCTCGGCGTGAGACTGTATCAACAACAACACAATGCAATGGTTTTGGCTCACTGGCTTCAAGATTCCTGCGGATTCAAGCCTAATGCCCAAAACAAGGACCTGTGTACCCGCTATGTGGGGCTAAAATCGCATTCTCAGTTTGAGCTACATAAATCATTCAACGAGGGTCCCGGTGCTGTGCTTTCATTTGAAACCGGCTCCATTGAGCACTCCAAACGTCTCGTGTCTTCGCAGAAACTACAAATATGGGCAGTAACGGTGTCATTTGGTTGTGTTAACTCATTGATATCTATGCCCTGCAAAATGTCACACTCTTCAATCGACCCAGCAGTGCGTAAAGAGCGTGAATTCCCAGAAGATATAATCAGACTGTGTTGTGGTATAGAGAACATTGCTGATTTGCAACGTGATTTACTTGATGCTATGGTTGACGCAGATGTCGTTGAAATACGTGACAATGGTAAGACTATTTATAACAAGCTGAACGGATTTGTGGGAATAAACACAATTGGACAAGGCACTTTGCCCAATATATACGATGAGTTTTTCGGCCAGGAGCTGGTAAAACGCGAATTGACCGTCAACAATAGGGTCAAATTGTGAAAAACCTCATTTTAATATATAGTACGTAGCACAGCAGCTAACGCATTAGATGTTATCATCAAATAAAAGTTCAAAAAACTTAAAAAATCAAGATCCGATATTTTTAAAACGTTTCGACGATCTGAATCATTTAGGAAGCCAATGACATCTAAGCCTGCTATTCTTTTCGTTTCTGAACCAAACAGACAATCCGAACTGTACCAGACAGTGATTAAAGAACAGTTTCAAGCATTTCATTACACTTTCCTCCCAAACGACCCAGCTGCCTTTCTGAAATACTTACATGACACTTTCGACCAACAAAATGTACCACTTGCAGCGATATACGGGGGATATCCATCCTTCAGCCCTATTGGTGGATTGACCAGAGACATTATAGAACATCAAGATTTTCCAAGCTCAACATTGCAATGCATCGTTCTGTGTTCCCGTGGTGTGAATGGTATTGACTTTGACTCACTTGCGAAGAACGGAATCAAACTTTTCAACTACGATGATGAGATATTAGTTGAAAATGCGAATGCAGTCAACGCAGTTGTCGAAAAGCCAGGCTTGGTCGGCAATGATGTCGCTGATTGCGCTCTGTGGCATGTGATGGAGGGTTTTCGGAAGTTTTCGTTGCTGCAGCAGTCTCTGCGCCAGCACGCTGACACCATCTCAGCTCGTTTTCTCGCAACAGGCAAAGATTCAAAAAACATGCAATATTCGTATGGCCATGAACTCACTAATTGTATGGTGAGATCCCCTCGAGGACAGAAAGTTTTGATCCTCGGATTGGGCTCCATTGGAAAGCAGACTGCCTACAAGTTACAACACGGGCTGGGAATGGAAGTCCATTACGCGAAGCGTGTTCCTGATACTACTGTCGCGTGGACTTTTCATAAGCTTGACGATACATTGTTGATGAACCTAGCGCAGTTCTCGACTATAGTAGTCGCACTCCCCGGCACCCCGGAAACTCAAGATTTGGTAAACGACAAATTTCTCAGCTACTGCTCGAAAGAACTCATTTTGGTCAACATTGGCCGTGGGTCCATTCTGCATCAAGCTTCAATCGACAAAGCGCTACAAGAGAACAGAATACGTCACCTAGGAATTGACGTATTTCACGAAGAGCCCAAGGTGTCTAGAGAATTACTAGACAACGTTGCATGCGTTACAGTTACTCCACATGTGGCCAGCGGCACAGAAGACGTATTCAATCAAAGCTGTAACTTCGCACTCACTAATGTCATTGAGGTCGTACTCAATCGAGCAGAAGGTTACTCGAGACTAGTGTAGTGGTTCCGAACGCTTGACTAATATCCAAACCACGTGACTAAAAATTAGTTACCCGCACTCATATTCAAATACCCCGGACTTTGTTTTCAAGCGGAGATCCAAACTCCGAACATGGATTTCTGAAGAGAGATTACCACACTTCCCACAGATATTATGTATGGTTAGGTCAACTTCCCGGAAGTAGAAGTGGTGAAATTTTCTTCTTCTACTTAGAATTGTAGAAGTATTATGTCGTAAACCAGGTTATCCCACTGTGATCCGGGTCTGACCCGGCGTTTGACGCTATTTCTTTAACAAATTACAAGTTCATTATTCCGAGTTTACAATAAAGAGCAGAGATAGTACCGTGGGGTCATGAATTCACAGTGACATTTGTTTACAAAAATGTACGGATCTTTCAGGACGGTCTACAATATAGCAATTGCCAAACTAAAGGTGGCTATTGCCAGCCAATATTCTTGAGAGACAGAGGCTGCAAAATTGTATAAGAGGAGCTGGATATTGTAGTTAGTAGTTGGATGTGGTCATTCCAGCATAGTAAATTTCTACCACACTATCTCGCGATTTTCATCGCTGTAACGTATCGTTAGAAAAGGTTGCAAAGGTTGTAAAGGTTCACATGGTGAAAAAGGAACAGATAAATGTTGGTATTAATGGTTTCGGACGGATTGGTCGACTCGTACTGCGGGCAGCTTTGAAACATCAAGACATACGTGTCGGACTCATCAACAACCCGTCTACTACGCCAGAGTACGCTGCCTATTTATTCAAGTACGACTCTACCCATGGAAGATACCATGGGGACGTTAGTTCGGACGAAGACTCGATCATCATCACTGATGCCGGTGCCACCACCAAAATCCCATTGTCACATGCTAGAGAACCCGAACTCATCGCTTGGGATGCCCATGGCGTCGATTACGTGATTGATGCCACGGGCAAATTCAAAGAACTGGAAACCGCGTGCCGTCACAAGAACGTCAAGCGCATCGTCATAACTGCTCCCTCAAAAACGGCGCCCATGTACGTGTATGGCGTAAACGAGGGCCACTACAATCCTGTAACCGACACAATCGTGTCCAATGCTTCGTGTACGACCAATTGCCTGGGACCACTTGTGAAGTGCCTCGACAACGATTTCGGTATTGAGGAGGCGCTCATGACCACGGTTCATTCAACAACCGCTTCCCAGAACGCAGTGGATGGCACATGTTCCGGAAGCAAAGATTGGAGAGGTGGCAGAAGCTGTCAAGGCAACATCATTCCTTCCTCCACGGGAGCAGCGAAAGCTGTAGCCGCAATTCTTCCAAACCTTGAGGGCAAGATCACCGGAATGTCCATACGAGTTCCCACCATCAATATTTCGCTTGTCGATCTGACGTTTCGGACCAAGAAGGACACTTCCTATCAAGAAATTATCGAAAAACTTCAAGAACACAGTAACACAGACCTAAAGGGTGTGCTAGGTGTTACACACGACTCCGTAGTGTCTTCAGATTTCACATCTGACCCAAGAAGCTCAGTGGTCGATGCCAAAGCCGGCATCGAATTGAACAGCAGATTCTTCAAAATCTGCAGTTGGTACGACAATGAATATGGCTACTCCTCGAGGGTAGTTGACCTTTTGTTGTACATAGCAAGGAAAGATCAAGAAATTGCACAGTCTGCTGCGCTATGAATTAACCGTAATTGTAGCGCTACTTAAGTAAATACTATTTTATTCTACTATTCGAATATATTTCAAGTTTAATCGCTCTTAGATTTGCCTGCAGAGGTTTTTTTTTTTTTTTTTTGCTCATGTAATATCATTTCTTTTAGAGATGACTCTTACCGTTCTCATCTCGAAAGGCTGTATACTTGAAGATTCCTACCTATAACAACACCATCTGCTCTCAGGACTGGTTGTTAATAAAGGATAAAAACGTTACAATGCTGGCGCAAAAGGCTGATGATGTTGTTGTAACACAATTCGAGAAAGAGCCTGAGAAGAAAAGCTCGGTTCTTTCCCGGATCAAGTCCAAGACTGCACAAATTTCCCAGAAACTGGACTCTCTGGGCGTCGAAACTCGTGGAATTCAGAGAATTCCTCCATATGAAAGAGGTACTTCGAAGCAATTTATAAGTGTTGCAGGCCTTTGGCTGAGTGCTGCTGGTGGTCTTTCGTCCATGTCGTCGTACTTTTTAGGCCCTCTGCTTTATGAGTTGACGTTCAGGCAGTCTTTAGTCTCGGGCCTCATTTCCATGACCATAGGATGTGGTGTTGCTGCGTATTGTTCTATTATGGGACCTCAGTCAGGTTGCAGACAGATGGTTACGGCCAGATTTTTATTTGGCTGGTGGTTCGTCAAGTTTGTGGCTCTAGCTTCAATTGTCGGTGTCATGGGATGGAGTATCGTCAATTGTGTGGTCGGTGGCGAAATGCTTGCTGCTGTTTCTGATAGTAAGATTCCATTGTGGGTCGGCATTGTGATTGTGACCGCCGTTTCTTTCTTGGTCGCGATATTTGGTATTAAGCAAGTGCTTAGAGTCGAGACTTTCCTCTCTATTCCTGTTTTGACGTGCTTTTTACTGCTGTACATCTCCTCGAGTGACAAGTTCAATTTAATAAAAGATTTCACAAATGACGATGTTGATCCCCTCACCATAAAGGGTAACTGGCTTTCGTTCTTCTCGCTTTGTTACAGTATCACATCCACTTGGGGGTCTATCACCGCTGATTATTATATCCTGTTCCCTGAAGATACTCCAAAGCACCAAGTTTTCCTCTTGACCTTTTTCGGCACTTTACTACCAACCACATTTGTTGGTGTACTTGGTTTGATTTTGGCTGCAATTGCTGCGTCATATGCACCATGGAATGATGCATACAATGAATATGGAATGGGTGGTTTGCTTCACGCTGGGTTCCAACGTTGGAATGGGTTCGGAAAGTTCTGTGTTGTTGTGCTGATTTTCAGTTTGATCTCTAATAACATTATCAACACTTACTCGGCAGCATTCTCCATCCAGTTATCAAGCGTACACATGGCTCGTATTCCTCGTTGGATCTGGGCTATTGCTTGTACCATTTTCACCCTGGTGTGCGCCTTAGTTGGCAGAAACCACTTTAGTACGATTTTGGGTAATTTCTTACCCATGGTCGGTTACTGGATTAGTATGTACTTCATCATTCTGCTAGAAGAGAACGCCATCTTTAGGAAGCACTTCCATTCATTATTTACCAAGGAATTCCCAAAGTTAGAAACTGAGGAAGGATCATCGCAGCCTACCATTCGTGATTTCAAACACAAGAAGATCTCCACCACCACTCACAGATACAACTGGGATATGTGGGAAAATTACGATGCTCTAACGCACGGATATGCTGCTACATTTTCATTCCTAGTCGGTGTTGCTGGCGTCGTTCTAGGAATGGCGCAGGCCTACTGGATTGGGCCGATTGCTCGCCACTTTGGAGAATACGGTGGTGATCTTGGTATGTGGTTGAGTATGGGATTTTCTGGAATAGTCTACCCCCCTCTAAGATACTGGGAACTACGTAAATTCGGTCGCTAATATGTAAATAATCGAATAGATCCATCTACCTTACTCTAATAGTTCTATGCTGTCGTCGAGACCACGTGATACCTGACCAACCAAAGCGCTGGCTTTTTCTGAACTTAGATGTCGCGCGTCGTTACGTCGTGCCAGAGACCGAAATCACCCTATCGAAAAAAACTTTTAGCGAAGGGAGAGCTGAGAAGAGCAGTGTTTATCGAACTAGGTTGACATCGGGTTAATATAGTGTTATTTGTATGTGAATCGGTGATTGTTGGAAGTGAACCATATGTATCCCTGTTGTTGTGTGACTAGTGGAATTTTTTTGGCTTGTTGGTCGCTATTTTGTGATGGACGGCCAGTTATTCGAGGCCCACGTCTATAAATTATAGCAGAACTAGAGGTTAAGACGTCAAAGAAATTACACAAGCAAAGCTGAAACTGACTTTTAGTGGGTTTCTGATCGTTCGGTCAAGCACACTGACAAGGGGCGAAGGTATTCTCTGACGGTATCTGGAGATATCGGCAGTAATGACAACGGCAGGCTTGAAACGGGCACAGCATTCAAAGAAAGACGTTTTGGTTCTCTTCACTCTTCAATAGAGTATTATACTAACTTCAAGCACAGATAATGTTATCTCTACGCCAAACTTTGAGATTTGTTGCTCCAGCTTCTAGAGCGTTTTCTACTAGCAGAGTAGCTATGCAGAAGCAGGTTACCAAGACTGCGCAAACCTTGGCAGAAGTGAACGGCCCAGAGAGTTTGATTGGCCCAGGTGCCAAGGAGGGCGAGGTCCCAACGGAATTAGAACAAGCCACCGGTTTGGCCAGATTGGAACTATTGGGTAAGTTGGAAGGTATCGAAGTTTTCGACACCAAGCCATTGGACTCCTCTAGAATCGGTACCATGGAAAATCCTATTTTGGTGGACACTTACGATGATTACCGTTACGTTGGTTGCACCGGTTCTCCAGCCGAGTCTCACGGTGTCATGTGGTTGAAGCCAACAGTCGGTAAGGTTGCCAGATGCTGGGAATGTGGTTCCGTTTACAAGGTGAACGCAGTGGGTGTTAAGGTCGATGACCACCACCACTGAAGAAACGAAAACAAACAATCAACATAAATCAACTTTCCAAAACCGTCGCATGAATATTCATCCTCCTCTTTATCCATTCTTAGAATCGAATTAGACATCCTATTATTTAAATGACTTAAGATAACTCTACACGTAATATAGTGAAACTAAAAGGGTATACTAAGCAGCATGAAAACACTAAAACTTCAAGTCTAGGAGAATATTACCAGGCCGCTACGTCAGTAGAAGTCTGAGTCTCAACCAGAGTAAGATCATCAAAAGCTGGGCCCCACAACCATGCGTATAGTCACAGAATCGTAAAATGAGGGCACATATATTAGGGCACACAGCTAACGTATGACTGTAAACCCAAACATATTATAATATTCACTGGCACCCACCCACCCATATGTTTGAGGAAAGAAAAAAAATCGAAGACGGAGACAAAGGGTCGCTTTACTCAGAAGCCCTCGCGCGAAAGTACTCTATGCCCTCTCCGCGTTCAGCTACGGAAGACTCTGAGGGATTTCATTCACGTCTCGACGCAAATCAGTTCTCCCCCTAGCGGTACTGGCCTCTCCGCCTAGCAGCCCCTCGGGTACCTGCCTAATGCCAGCTCTCCGCCTGCCTAGAGCCTGGTTTTGCACGAGCCCCCCGCGTCCGTTTAGTGGAAGGAGGATCCGCTGCCCAGCAGCAAACGCCGCCCGGTGCGCAAGAATCAAAAGTTTTCCAGATAGTGTTCAAATTAATAACAATTCTATTCTTTTCAGGATTTCATTTTAGATACACCACAGGACTAATAATTCAAGTATGTGATGGGTAACACAGCAATAGCTGTGAAATGAGAACACAGTAAAGACTCAAGATGTGATCGAGGGAGATTTTCACCAAGGGATTCAAGTTTGCTGCCATTGCCGAATAAAAATAACCATTGTAAATTACAATTCCAGTGATGTGGTATTAATACAGATGGGGCTACCAGTGGCGTTGAATACTACTTGTCTATGCTACTCCTGAGGGAATTCGTCTCAAAATTTAACATCCACGAGTCTGCACTAGTGCAAACCATTTTTCTCAACAACTTTACTAACGTCGCGACAGAATGCCAAAGAAGAGAGCTTCCAACGGTAGAAACAAGAAGGGTAGAGGTCACGTCAAGCCAGTTAGATGTGTTAACTGTTCCAAGTGTGTTCCTAAGGACAAGGCCATCAAGAGAATGGCTATCAGAAACATCGTTGAAGCCGCTGCCATCAGAGATTTGTCTGAAGCCTCCGTCTACTCCGAGTACGCTTTGCCAAAGATCTACAACAAGTTGCACTACTGTGTTTCTTGTGCTATCCACGCCAGAATTGTCAGAGTCAGATCCAGAGAAGACAGAAGAGTCAGAACTCCTCCTCAGAGACCAAGATTCAACAGAGAGAACAAGGTTTCTCCAGCTGACGCTGCCAAGAAGGCTGCTGCTTAAATGTGATTAAGAAGATGCTTTAGAATCTTTGTATATTTTACATAGCACAATTTTATCAATTTACAAA
>JAJLUF010000187.1:0-16884 GCA_030569995.1 Lachancea cidri
ATCTCTAATGATGGTGCCACTATTTTGAGATTGTTAGACGTTGTGCACCCGGCTGCGAAAACTTTGGTGGATATTTCCAGAGCCCAAGATGCGGAAGTTGGTGATGGTACCACTAGTGTCACTATACTCGCTGGAGAGATCATGAAGGAGGCCAAACCATTTCTTGAAGAAGGAATCTCTTCTCACGTCATTATGAAGGGTTACAGAAAAGCTGTGAGCTTGGCTATTGCAAAGATCGAGGAATTGGCCGTCGACATCTCCGAAGACAAGGATAACAGAGACCTACTTGAGCGTTGTGCTAAAACAGCTATGTCTTCCAAGCTGATCAACAATAATGCCGATTTTTTTGTCAAAATGTGTGTCGATGCTGTGCTGTCTCTTGATCAGGATGAACTTGATGATAAACTTATTGGTATCAAGAAGATCCCAGGTGGTGCAATGGAGGACTCCGTGTTCATAAACGGTGTTGCTTTCCAGAAGACGTTTTCCTACGCAGGTTTTGAACAACAACCGAAGAGAATTGAACATCCCAAGATCTTGAGTTTAAATGTTGAGCTGGAGTTGAAGGCAGAAAAGGACAATGCCGAAGTTCGTGTGGAACATGTCGAGGACTACCAAGCTGTTGTCGATGCAGAATGGCAGATTATTATCGATAAATTGAAACAGATCGAAGATTCTGGTGCCAATATTGTACTCTCCAAGTTGCCCATTGGTGATTTAGCAACCCAATACTTCGCCGACAGAAACATTTTCTGTGCTGGTAGAGTCGCCAGTGAAGACATGAATAGGGTTATTCTATCAGTTGGTGGTGCAATCCAGTCCACAACCTCTGATATAAAGGCAGAACATTTGGGAACGTGTAATTTGTTTGAAGAGGTCCAGATCGGATCTGAACGTTATAACTTATTTGAAGGTTGTCCTCAAGCAAGAACATGTACATTACTTTTAAGAGGTGGCGCTGAGCAAGTTATCGCGGAGGTCGAACGGTCGCTACATGATGCAATCATGATAGTAAAAAGAGCAGTACAGAACAGACTTATTGTGGCCGGAGGTGGTGCAATTGAGATGGAAGTTTCTAAATATCTAAGGGATTATTCGAAGACCATTGCTGGTAAGCAGCAGTTAATCATTAATGCCTTTGCTAAGGCTCTGGAAGTAATTCCAAGACAGCTGTGTGAGAATGCTGGTCTTGATGCCATTGACATTCTAAACAGATTGAGGATGGCCCATAGCAGGGGCGAAAAATGGTATGGTGTCGATTTTGAGACCGAAAACATTGGCGATAACTTTGCAAAATTTGTTTGGGAGCCTGCGTTGGTTAAAATAAACGCATTGAGCAGTGCCACGGAAGCCACAAACTTGATACTGTCTGTAGATGAGACGATTAAGAACCAAGCCAGCCAACCTGCCAATGCCGGCATGATGCCCCCTCAAGGTGGAAGAGGTAGGGGTCTCCCAATGCGCTGATAAATAGAATCGGACTGCACACGTCGATCCTTGGCATGTAGATATAATAGTAAATGCAAATGCACAAGAAAAAAAAAATTAATACTGACAAGCCTAAATAATGGCTTATCTGTCGACGTTATTGTACATAGATATGTATTATCCGCGCAGGGCTCTTAACCTCTGAGCCAGCTTGTCCTCCTTCTCTTCCGTGGCATCGGCAACAGCTGGCGTCACCTCTGGAAGGTCTTTCAAAGCTGCTGATTGCTTCAGCTCCAAACCATTTTCATCAGCCACTTTGTTGAGCAATTCGTCAACCTTATCATTGTCTACCACAACTGCATCTGTATTGGCTCCCATATCTTCGTAGACATTCACACTTGCATCCAGATCTTCAAATTGCTGTTCGAATTTGTCCATAATCATCGTGATTTGTTGCAAGTTCATGCTTTGTAGTGCTTTGTCCATACCATGGCAGACCTGTGCCATGCTCCCACTCACCTGTCTCATTGTTACAGCAGTCTGCACCCTCGAAGCGACCGAGTCAACCCTAGAAGCTAGCTTAAGTAGCTGTAAGCGCTCATTTCTCTTTCTCACAGCGTTCGAGGCGTATAATCTGGCTATTTCCTCACTTTCATTAAGAGCTTTCTTCAATTTGTTCGTCTCTTGCTTTTCCTCTTTGGAGGCTTTTTGAGCTTGTTTGTTCAGTTGCTTAGACGTGAACTTTAGCTGAAAGAGAGTGTTCTCCAAACCTGCTGAACTACGAGACATTACGGATATCCTGTTATCTTTCTAAGCTGGATACGCGATTTATGGATATTTCTGCTCAAAGTCTCAGTCCTAAAGATTTCTTGTTCTGATATCGACGTATGCAATTACATTCAGTAAGATCCGACCTTTTCACTGAACATTTACTACATCCAAAAAGCTATTATAGCCATCTATACAAATCGTGAGCGTTACAAATCGTCAAAAAATCACTGCAAATGTGCGATGATGAATGAGAATATATATTTAATCTTTTTTTTTTTTTGAAGGAACTAGGTAGAGAGGTATACTAATTCCTGTTCAACTTGCCCTCTAATATCCGACATTTTGCATCCAACTCGAATATGTGCCTTTTATACAAATCCGTAACCAGCTCCAGTTCGCTTATCCTTGTTTTTAATTTTATTACCTCTTCTTGACTTTGTAATACCATTGTTAGCGGCGTTTGCGCTTGCAACTGCTGGCGTTGCTGCTGGTGTTGTTGCAATTGCAACTGTAGTTGTAGTTGTTCTTGATCTTCAAACTGCCGTTGCTGTTGTTCCTGCTGGATTTTTTTTTGCTGGAAGTGCAGTGGAGACTGCAATTCTAGTTCCTGTTGCTTCATGATAGATGTGGTATCTACGCGCCCATTTTCATTATTGAAGGCCTGATTACTACTTCTGCTTGTGGTACTTGACTCTACTGTCTGCTTCTGCAAGTCCATAGGAGGAGGTGAATTAGAATAATGTGAGTCTGCGCGCATCAGGTAGCCGCTATCGGAATTGTTATTTTCGTTCAGCATAGCCTGGGCTAGTGGTCCATTCGAATGCGACGGGATTGGCGTGATCATAGGTGAATGTGCATGCGTGATTATGGGTACCACTTGAGGAGGCATAGCCGGCGAAGCAATCGCAGAAACCGATTTATCTGATTTTGATCTCTGGTTATTGAGAATTTCATTTATGGATGCCAGATGAGATGCCTGTCTTTCCATTGAGGTTTCCTCTGGTTTCAACAGAGGTGATGCCAAAGATCCTGGAATTGCAGGTGGCAGTGACTTCGACGCTTGCGATGGCTGATTGGGTAGTTGACTAGGCTGCCCATTGGGCTGGTACCCCGCCGATGATTGTCCTGGCGGTTGATTCTGCTGCTGACTGGGCTGTTGACCGATTTTGTTGGTACGTTCTGGCGAAGGAACGTTTCCTAGTAGCATCGACAAGTGGGGAAGTGACACTTTGTATCCATTTTGAGATACCGCACTGTTGGGCAATATCTTCTGATAACCCTGTGTACCAGCATTACCATTCCCGCTTCTGCTTCCTCCATTCTTCATCAAAGTTTCCAAGGTCTCGGCCGCATGGAGCTCCCTGGCGTCCTGTAGTCTTCTCTTTTTCTGTTGTGGTCCGTCTTTCTTCTTCTTATCGCTGGGAGAATCCGCGTGGTTGTGACTGTTACTCTTGCGATTTCTCGACTTGATTACATCCGTTTTGAGGCTGATAGGTCTTGGCCGCCCGTGTAGCTTCAAGAAAAGCCCACACGCGTTACAAAGTACTGCTCCATGCTCATCTCGTCTCCACAGAGGTGTTGTAGACGTGTGACAATTTTTACACACTGGAGGGTTCACAGAGCCGGAATGCGACGTTTGATTCACATTCCCACTCAAATTGGCCACAGCGGTGCTTGTATTTGACATCTCTTCTACTCAATCCAATCCAATCTCTCCAACCTTTGGTGTTGCGTTGTTTTAAATCCCGCCCGCGTAGTATAATCTGATCGGGTTGTGTTGAAAATTTTTCACTCTGTATAGGGAAAAGTTGAAAAAATCTTTATCGCAATCGCGATACTTGAGATGCACGTTTCAGTGTAATAGGCCCATACAATAGAACACTTACAACTTAATAGTGTCCAAATAGTCTTTTGTAAATATCCTGCGACAGTTTTGCTCAGAGCTACCTTGCTTTTAATTGTTTGTTAATCTAGTTTCACCACAATTTTTTTCTGTTGCTAATCACGATAACAGCGATAAGAGGGCGTGACTCTGATATTCAAGACTTCTTGCGCGACTAGTGTAAATTACTTTACAGATATCGAGCTACCAAATATAAGATATCCCGAAACAGATAGGTACAGTTCCTGGATAAAGAGCTGGAAGTGAACGATAGATTACCGGATCGTCCTTCGTAGTTTCGTAATTTTTCGGGTGTGCGCCTTATCTTATCAGAAAATACCCGACCAGATAAGGGAACATCGTTTGCTCAAACTTCTCAAAGACAGGAGGAAAGTGTGGCACCAATGTAGAAATGCCATGTGCTTAGCCGGGGCAAGTGTGAGAAGCAGGCGGAGCAGGTTACACGTTAAAAGCGTGTTGTATATCATATAATTTTTAGTGTAGTGGCGATGATGAGCCTGCATTGGATAGCGTAAGAATCAAGAGCCAGTATTAGAAGCTTGAGGCTGGAGCGGGCGCTCATTTGGGAACCAAACAGCTAAAGGGTATTACTGATCCGGAAAGTGATGGGGAAGTCACGTCATGTGTTACCGGCTAGCAGTTATTTTCGGCGACTGACCCGTTCTGCCGAGACAGAATCGTAGTTTCAGGCTGGCACACGTGCCTTGAGACCAACTTGATCGCTGCAGCCATATTTGTGGTAGATTGTAGGATTTGTCAGTGACAAATTCCCGGGCAGCTGGCAGTCAAAGAGGTACGGGTTATATGCCGTCAACCTGCATTGAACCTTCTTGACCGTTGATCTCTTAAGGTTGAGCGTATGCACTAGGGTTAGTTGTACCTGAATGAGCAATGACTCAATACCTGCTGTGTGTGAAAATCACATGCATAGAAATTTTTCATAAGTAGCGATGCGATATCACACATCATACTGTGCTTTCAGGAGAATTCAAGCTGTAATAGAGCGAAATTGTATCGTTAGACAGCTTCTACCTGTTATGATTGTGCTCCAGTTTGTTTTGATTGTTTCGCCGCAATCGGAAAAACCGAACATTTCATAAGCCGGGAATTATCAATCTGCCGGCTTATCAGAGCTTGATTAGCATAAATGAATTTCATCATTTGGTATGGCTTAAGATCCATCCGATCACTTATCAGTAAGTATTGTATTGGCATGTTGTACTGGTTATGTGCTATTGGTAATATTTTTCACACTCCATCTTTAGAATTAGAGGAGTCCCTCTTTTAGCCGAGAGGACATTTTGCAAGATATTGGAGCCACTCACTTAGCTACGAATCCAGAATTGCTCCAATATGAATGCTTGGTGAAGATAGTATCGACTATCTATGTTTTTTCAACCGCCATGCAAATGTGTAGGTTATTTGCCTGCCGTAATCGTTTCTAAAAAATCCCACGGGGGACGGAATGAATATTCTAGCATGCTTAGAGCATTTATCACACCGACGCACTCTCAGTAGAAGCGCATCCTCATTCAAACTCTACGCCTCAACATCGACGGTTGGGTGAATAACATGTAGCCACCGGATTTGAAAGGCTTACGTCGATTCAACTTCATTAAAGACTCGGCATTTTTCCCTATTTCTGGCCGTGATTTACCAGACCTCCAAATTAATAGGAATGGTAATGTTATTCCCAATTGAGTGAGTTGCTAAACCTATATTTTGATCTAGTTTGGTTTCATCCGCGCTTTATCTACCAAAATCATAAGTTCTGCATAACGTACCAAGTCTTCGGATCTGTAGCATACCCCTATCTGGGAGCGTTACACAATTGGTCAAATACTGATGAGAAATGTGGAAAGTAGAATCTTCGACCAGATACACAATCCAAAAGCGGAATTTACCGACGTCGTGTTCATGTTATTGGTTCATACAAAACAATAACCTCAATTGTAGATTGGTCCCAACGTAAGCTCGAGACAAAACCACATCAAAAGCGATGACCTCTGGTGATCAACATCTTTTTTCTTTTCTTAATACGCAGCAAAAATTGTTCAAGCCTTATCATGCATGCCCTTTGAACTCAGGTCATATTAGCGCAATTCAGTAAACATATCAGATTACTATTAAGTTCCCTAATTTTATGTAGATACCCATGATTTCCAACTAGTATCAAATTGATACAAGAGACAGCAGTTCTTCAAGAGCTCACCTAGGTGCTTGCTAGTAAATATCAATGGAATTTGAACCATCCGCAAAGTTTAGTGTAATCTTTAACGACAGCAAAAGAATATGTGGCAGATAGATGCTCGAACTAGGCGCAGTGTCGAAACAACGACTATTAGCACCCACACTGGTTTGAAGAGTTCTAATGGCTACAGACGAACGAGAAGATGGTAATTCAATGAAAAGAAAAACGGGTTCACGCTCAGGTGCTGTTATTCCAGGTATCTCGGACGCTGACGAATTAAGTGATGGGGAAAACGTGAACGAAGAGGACGAGTACTATGAAGCTGTAGACGAAGATCAAGATGAAGAAGCTGGGTTCAAAAATTTGACATTTCAAGGTATACCAAATTCGACAATCCGTCAGGGTGGACAAAGTCAAATTGGGAGCCAGAATACAAGTGGTAATGACGAAAGGGAAGAGCAGCTTAATTGGCTCAGGAAAATGAACCCACAAGAATCATTTCATGGCTGGAAGAAGGAGTTTGGTCAAGCTTTCAAAAAAATTTCAAAGCTCACGACAAGAAGGAATACTCGTGATTCATTAGGCAGAAGCGCAGTGTCTTTACAACAAGAGAACAATGAAGAAGACGCATTCACTCGCAGCCTTGCGTCTGACTTAATTAACACTTTAATTTCAGGCTGTCCCGCTGCTCTTTTTGCGAGTTGCATGTTTCTGCGTGATGAACATGGTGTTAGAAGAGCGCCTATACTTCTAGCTATGCTGGGCGTCAAAGTGACGCCATTGACAAGTAACGACATCACGATGTTCAATAACATTTCTCGACAATCTTCTAACACAAGTGATAACTCATCTGTGTTAAGTAATTTGGGCGTCCAAAAGTTTGACACTAAGTACAAACTGGAATTGGAATACGGTATTGGCTATAACAGGTTAAAATGGGTTGTTTTCAAATCATACAAAGATTTAGTTTCGCTCCATGCTAAATTGAAACTCGTCTCTTTCCAGCAAAATACTCTGAACAAGCTTTATATCGATCATAATAGATATCAGCGAATTCATTTGCCTCACTTTCCCAGATTCGACGATCACATAAAAATGCAGCGGCAAAAAGGTAATAATGGAAAGCAAACCGAGAGGGATGATGTCAATAGTCGCACATCTCCTCATAATACGGTGCCAGTGGATTCTGATGGTGATAATGATTCAATTGCCTCACCACGGTCGTCAGTCCAGTTTGAAGCCAATAAGTTTAGGATGAAACACTTGGAAGATCTCCTCGAAGACCAGAACAACTATTCTCAACCAATGCACGTGCGAATTGAGAGATACTTGAAGCTTTTAAATCTTGCCCTAAGTCTGAGACCACAGTCAAATAGGCTTTTCCAGTTTTATGAGCTCTCTCCCATTGGGAACTTGCTCAGCTATGAAAATGGATATCAGGGGAAACAAGGATATATGGTGGTTAGATCTACAGCAAAATCGCAAGGCTGGAGAGTTTCACACTTTAAGTTCAATGACTTCAGAGCCATGATCGAAAGACATATGAATAAATGGTTTCTTGTGAGACATTCATATATTATGTATGTCTCCGACTTATACTCTGCAACGCCTCTCGATGTATTTTTAGTGGATTCAAAGTTCAAGATCAAAATTCCTGGTGAATACAATGACAAAACTAATGAGTACAAAGAATTCGACCCGTTAAACGACAATTACAAGAAAATATCTACAAAATTGGTCATTACTTTAGAAAATAGTGAAAGGAAATTACAGATGATTGTTAAGTCCGAATATGCTTGGAAGTTGTGGATGGCTTCGATTTCGCAGATGGCTCAATCTACAATTTGGTCACAGCCAAAGAGATTTGACAGTTTCGCTCCTGTGAGGCAAAACTGTTTCTGTAAATATCTTGTCGATGGTCGTGATTATTTTTGGGCATTGAGTGAAGCCTTGTCAATGGCACAGGATGTGATATTTATTCATGACTGGTGGCTTTCACCTGAACTATACATGCGTCGGCCAGTCAAGGGCAACCAACAGTATAGGATCGATCGTATATTGAAAGAAAGGGCAGAAAAGGGTGTTAAAATTTTTGTAGTGGTCTACCGCAATGTGGGAACCACTGTGGGTACTGATTCGTCATGGACCAAACATTCTATGCTGAGCTTACACCCAAATATTCATTTAATCAGGTCTCCCAATCAGTGGTTACAGAATACCTATTTCTGGGCGCATCATGAAAAATTGACCGTGATCGATCATAGCATTGCTTTCATGGGTGGCATCGATCTTTGTTATGGGAGATATGATACTCCTGAACACGTTTTGCGAGACGACACTTCGAATTTGCAAGATCAAATATTTCCCGGAAAGGATTACTCCAATGCCCGTGTTTGTGATTTCTACGACCTAGACAAACCATTTGAATCTATGTATGATCGCACTATCGTACCAAGAATGCCCTGGCATGATGTTCACATGATGACTGTAGGTGAACCAGCTAGGGACATGTCTCGCCATTTCGTGCAAAGATGGAATTACTTGTTGAGACAAAAAAGGCCAAGTAGGCCAACACCTTTGCTAACTCCCCCAAGCGATTTCACAACCGAAGAAATGGAAAATTCGCCCTTTTTCCAGAGTTTGAAAAATAGATCAACTTGCGAGGTCCAAGTATTGAGAAGCTCTGGTAACTGGTCACTCGGTTTGAAAGAAACCGAAAAATCGATCCAAAATGCATATTTGAAGCTAATCGAAACTTCCGAGCATTATGCTTACCTGGAAAATCAGTTTTTCATCACAACCTCCAGCTGGGATGGTGTCGTCGTTGAGAATAAAATCGGGGATGCCCTAGTAGACCGTATTATCAAGGCAAACTGTGAAGGGAAGCCCTGGAAAGCATTCATAGTAATACCCTTAATGCCAGGTTTCGACTCGCGTGTAGATCAACCTGAAGGATCAAGTGTTCGTGTTATTATGCAGTGTCAATACCAATCGATATCTAGGGGCGATACCTCAATTTTTGCTAGACTTAAGAAATTAGACATCAATCCCTTGCAATACATTCAGTTCTTTTCACTGAGAAAGTGGTCCAATATTGGGCCCTATGATAAACTTGTTACGGAACAGTTATATGTGCACGGGAAAGTCCTTATCGTTGACGACCGTAGCTGTATAATAGGGAGTGCAAATATCAATGAAAGATCGATGATGGGCAACAGAGATAGTGAAGTTGCGATGCTCGTGAGAGATACCGATCTAGTAGAATCGAAAATGGATGAAAAGCCGTATATGGCTGGTAGATTTGCTTGGGAGTTAAGACAACGCTTGATGCGGGAACACTTAGGCTGCGATGTGGATATCGTAGAAGTGGTTGAAAGGAAATTTGGGAGGCTTGAACAATTAGCGTGCTTAAACTATGATGCTCTGCACACACTTGAAAACGATGATATGGATAAAACTTCAAAATTGAAATCTGCGTTTATTGAAATGGGGTACAGAGAGGTAATGGATGCAGAATCAAGTGATAAATGGCAGGCAAAGTATGGAGTCCTGACTAAAAACTTTGGAATCAAGGTCGAACCGGACGGGATACTAGATGACGAGTTACCTGACCATTTACGCGCCTCCGGTGATAAAAATAAGGCAACTTTACCTGCGCTGCCTAAAAAACCTTCATATATTGATCACTACCATTCGTTCAACAATCGCGCTGGAGAGGCTAATGCTGGTATCCGTGACCGAAAGACTATTAGTACTGATTCTCGACTAGTGAACAATGAAAAGCATACCAAAGAAGTAGAGGGTCTCGGGCCTGATGGGTGGAAAGAGACGACGAAGAAATTTCAGGAATCCGTAACACAGCAACTCAGAGCATGGGCCGAAGCCGTATTTGCCACTGGATCTGCTGAAAGGAAAAAACATGGGCAAATGCCCACATTTCTACCCAATCGTGAGGACGTTGAAAGCTACATGAGCGACGGTAAGGTAACCGATGATGACAAGTGGGATATGTTAAAAAGAATTTATTACCTACAACATTTATCGTACAAGAACGAACATCAAAACGAAAACAATACCCCCGGGCAGACAAAACAGTCGTCTTCCTCACAAAAGTCCTCAAGAAAGGGCACTTCCAAAGCTAACGGGCAAGAAAGTCACACCACGCATGCTGCCCATGCAGATATTCTGGAAGAACAGGAGCTGGATGATGACATCATTGATGAGATGTTAGTCCAGTTGCTACCCCCAATTGGGAATCATGCTAATAGGTCGAAAACGTTTTTGAATCTCAACTTCATTGATCCATATGCTTTTGAAGATCCCCTTTCAGACTCATTCTACGAAGACATGTGGTTTTCAGTCGCTCTGAGGAACACCCTTCTTTTTAGACTAGTTTTCCACTGCCAGCCGGATAACTCTGTACAAACCTGGAGGGACTACAAGGATTTCAGAAGGATGGGAAAAGACTTTGATGATAGTCAGGATGCACTGATCAAGCTCGAACATCACGAGGAGAACGACGATGGCGTCACTCCAGAAGATCTTGACCGCCTGCTGGGTAAAAAATCTCGTCCAACAGACTCCACTCCACCAGATTCTCACGGACACGACTCCCCCGGTAGATCAGAAGTCCCCGCAAATCTGGGCATCCAAGTATCAGATGAAGACGAAGCACGAACCCCAACGCCTCAAGCTGATATACCACCTAGCCACGGTTCCACTCAAGAACGGAAGACTAAAGTGAATGCACTGAGAATGAAACTTTCGAGCAGCGTTTTGTACGGAGCTAATCAAAGATTATTCGATAAGCATACGGCTAAGAGGCTTCTATCAAGAATTCATGGACATCTCGTGATATTTCCAACAGACTGGCTGGCTAAGGAACTTGAGTCTAAGAACTGGTTTTACAGTGCTGATAGACTTCCTCCAATTGATATATACGATTAACCGTATTCTTTCTCTTTTTGACGTGCCGAACGAGCCGAAGAAAAATCGCGGCGCTAAATGCTTCTGATAAGAGCTCGCGTGGATAAATTAATTCGATAAGAATATCCTTGTTATCAAAGACAGGTGGTAGTATACTGTTTGTAAAGGGGTTTACTTTAATTATTTGTATTATATAGTAGTAGTAGTAAAACAACTGCATTCACGCTGGTGTATTCACATTGTTCGAAAAAGCAACCGTTATCTGG
The DNA here is from genome assembly GCA_030569995.1 of Lachancea cidri. Lineage (NCBI taxonomy): Eukaryota > Fungi > Ascomycota > Saccharomycetes > Saccharomycetales > Saccharomycetaceae > Lachancea > Lachancea cidri. Next base: position 11,486 of record JAJLUF010000187.1, read on the forward strand.
AGAGTCTGAAAGTGGATATGATGAGAGGACGATCGATCAGTCGAACCTCTAATGAGTTGTCTGAGAGCCCGCCTAATAATAGTAGTGAGCTTTCAGCAATGCTAAATGGCGCAAACCAATATCCACAGCGCCAACAGCTTGTCCGGACAACGTCACTGAAGTTGCCAAACAAAAGTCTGTACACGGTTCCAGAGAATCGCAATGAGGAATCCGTACTACCTAATGGAAATCAGTATCAGCATGCTTCCAAGCTTATTTCCAACCGGCAGCGCAGTTCTGCAGCCAGCATTCTGTATAACAATATAATGAACAAGAGAAATGCCAGCAACATAACACTGGAGGACCCCAAGGGCGCAAACACGGAAGCCAAGCGTTCGTCGATGAACGTCATAATCAGAAGCAGTCGTTCTAGCAGTCGAAGCCGATCAACTGGATGTAACAACCCAATCAGCCATTATGAAGTTAGTCGAAACTTCGGCACAAGACCCAAGGGCTCCAGCTCTGGACTTTCGACCATGGATAGCAATGCCGAGCACCTGCGTCTTCAAGCATCTGATGGAGCATTAAACGTGGAGATAGTGGGTAAACGAGACGACAGTGCTGATTTCATCGCCGAGGACGCGAGTGTTACGATAGAGAAGCCTGGTGGTATGAACTACAAGCACGGTGGAAAATTCTTTCCTCAAGCCAAAAATCAAGCAGAAACCAAAAAACTAGACCAAGACAATCTACATTCTGAATCGACTCCCAAGGGCGACGATGACAATAGATCACTGGAAACTCAATTAGAAACCGCTATAAATGGCGATTTGTTCATAAAAAACTACACATTCGATAATAAATTTGATGATGTTGATGATGATGACGACGACAAGCACACAGCTGACGAAGTACCTAGTATCACAAGTTCGAATCAATCACCATTAACAAAACTGCCCACGCAGGTAATATCAAGGAAGGACTCTATGACTTTGGAAAATTTCCATAATGACATTACCAAGGCCTATAACGCAAATGCAAACTCAAATAGCACAACCCACGTATCGCGTTTACAAATGAAAATGAATGCTCTCAAAAACAGATTCGATAGCTTCACGAGTAACAAAGAAGCTTCAACAGACTCGGAGGATTACTTCTCATTATTGAGAGGAGGCAGTTCGTACAGTAGCGATCAATCATTGCTTATCATGGCGTCAAAAGATAAAAACTTCCCCAGTGCATATCAGAGTGATTACAATAAAAGTGCAGATCAAAATGCAGCAGAAGTGCGTTCCCAGGTACAAAAATTTTGGGTCAGAAATGACCTTCAAGCTAAGCTATTAATTGAGAAATTGAATCACCAACTGAGAAATATTGAAAGGTTTCCGTCATCTGGCAAACTTGGTGAGAAAATAATTGTTGCGCGGATCCGGCATGTAATAGAGGAAGATCTTGGGCCCAAAAAAGTATCAGCATGGAAGTGGGCTCGGTTAGCAAGCAAAGGTCGCCAAGCAACAAAAGAGCGGCCTGTTCTCAAAATGGGTGGCGAGCAGAAGGGTTTGCCATTTGAGGAGCTATTTGAGATGGCTAAAGGAAATTCTACAGACGAATTTGACCAGGACGAGATGCATTGCATCGAAGATACCGATTTAAAGAATAAAATCAAAGAGGGGAAATTTTTGATGGGTCAGCTTTGGAGAGATTCAGAAATATATGAGCGTAGTGGGACTGCCATAATAAATCCAATGGATGGTAGTCAATCCTCTTCAGATTCGAAGAGTGTGCCAAGCGATCATTCTCCACAGTCTGCGTCAACAGGAAACACCTTACATAGAATACCGCGGCTAAGTCATGATAGAATGGATTCCTTGTATTCTAGGTAATTATAAATGCATAATGTAGGGTGATCCTACAAGGAGTTGTAAGTAACAAATATTTTAATTTTTAAGTTTAATCATCGATGATAAAATACTGCAAGCAAATATTTTGAATGAGTAAAATTTATTGCTGCTTGTAGCTTCCTTGTAAACCAATAGTATCTAGAGGAATTTGTGCGTACTTTTGTTGATGCATAATCGTTTACTTCCTGCGGCATCTTTACGACATGTAGTTTCTGTTTTAACAAGACTATAAGTTTAACCGTCTTTGAAGAACTTTCACGAAGTACAAAATATTTTGAGGTATCAATCTCTAGTACTGAACCATTGAAAGCAACGGCCCCACTGACTGTCGTTTACAGCCTTCGGCAAGTCCAATCATTCTTTACTTCAAGAACTATCGTTCATGGCGATATATTTAAAGTCCATATTCGATGCATATAGGTGACTTCTACAGCGTTACCAACTGAGTGGGATGAGTCCAACGAAAACGTTCAAGAAGTGTATCAGTGCTACGATAGAAGTCTCAATTAATCCGTTCGCATTCTCGAACATACACATGATAATAGATGGTAACAGCTCTACAGGTCTTGGCTCCTGTACCGCACGGTTTTCTGGAAAATCAAATGGAATACTCTACTATAATGACGATAAAGATCTCAGTAAGAAGCAGTTTAAGATGTATTGTTCGATTGCAGAAGTCAACTCTTTAAGGATTGATTTTGTTGAAATTGATGACACGGCACAGCTCAAGAGCAATATAGGATGGAAAGATACCGTTCCGGAAAACCCTGAATACGAGATTCCTGACATGGTGTATGTAGGCTCGTGTCCGGAAACTCCTGAAAATGATAACGAACCCTTTCCTGGGGTAATAAATTTCGAGGAATTGGATTTATAAAAGTTTGAGGTAGATGCAGAGAAAATGTAAAAGTACTTTAAGAATACAATTTTAGCATTCAGCAAACTTCAGGGAAATGAGAGATAAATAGATAATCGAAGCTGAGCGCGGCGAAATGTAGTATTAATTTAATGCGCCAATTCTCTGTTGATGAAGTAATGGTTAATTCCTTAATATTTGTAAAAACTAAACACCTCAGATAACTTAATGCCAAATAAGCTGACCAGATAGAGGCCAGCAAACAGTAGCGAGGGCAGCAAAATGAAATTTATATTTTTCAAGACTGGTAGCTGACTGTAACCGTAGAAGGTCAAAACGAAGTAGTAGCCGAATGCAGTGCAATACAAAGTGTTGCCGATGAAGAGTCCGATCCATTTATGCAAATTAATGATTGGGAGCAGTAAAAACTGCAAAAAGTACAATAGGCACCATACTGCGAGAAATGCATTACAGTGAACGTCGAAGCAATACGCCCACTCGACGTGTGCATCTTGTGCAGATCTGAATTTGAATAAGGGGCGATTCAAAACAAACCAAAAGAGAGTAGCTATACTGAATCCAAAGGTGAAAAAATCCAGAAATATCATATTGATCATCATTTTAAGGAATCCAAAGAATGAATGACCGTATACAACGGACCAAACCATCGAACTTAAGGTTAGCAATGCAATTTGCAATATGAAAAATGAAGGATCATCTCGGGCCCATCGATTTCTCGTTTGTCGTTTATAGTATAGCGATCGATAAGCTTTGCGTGGCTTCAAAACGAGGTTGAACATCTCCCATACGGCAGACTCGAAGTCCAAATTTTTTGGTGATTTAAAAAGACGTCTGACCACTGTTGGAACACCAGATTTTGAGGGCACATAATCGAGATCTTGAGACGTAATTGGCAGGCCCGACATTATTCGGTTCGTTATTTACCAACACAGCAATCAATAAATTCTCTAACAAAATGGATCTTGAAAAGTTGTGTTGTTTTTGACCTAGTGAAAAAGTGAAAAAAATGTTATCCATCTCACTTCCATTCCGTGGAAATGAACAAACATGTAGGATTACTTTCACGCACACATACACATAATATTTTGCATACATACCCATATGATTAAAATTTAAAGTACTTACTAATCCAAGTATCTATCGAATGGCTCACCGAGAACATTTTCAACCACCTTTACAAGGCCTGTTCTGACTTCGAATTCAACATCCTCGTCATCATCCTCTAGTAGTTCAGCAATCGTAGGGACAAGTTGGGGTAATAACACCAACCAGCCTTCACCAACCTTAGAGTAAATCAACTTGATAGACCTTACAGCCCAGTATTTTTCCCGGCTTCTGCATGATGACTTCATGTGAGAAATCAGCAACGCGTTCACTATCTTATTGTGTTCATCTGCACTGCTGTTGTTTACAGCTAAAGAGCAGATAGCCTTCACCAAGTACTTACCGAGAGAGTCTTCGATGTTGCTCAATTGGTTTATCAGATTTTCGGATATTAGCTCAAATCTCGAGGTAGATTTCCAATACTCGTCTCGATCATATTTAAAGCACGAAGTCAATGAGTTGAGGACTAGACGACGAAGATTGACATCGGCTATTTCTCCAGAAATGAAGGATTTGAGGAGATTAACGGTTGGGTCGAGCAAATAAGTAAAGTAGGAAGTCACGATTGATTTCAAGTTTTCTTGTAACTTATTAAAGAATTTGAAAAAAGCGATTAGTCTTTCATTTCTTGTTATCTTAGTATTAACAACACCTTCACCATCAAACGCCCACATTACTGTTAATGCAAACAAGGGTCTGAATACCTTGTCATTCAGCTTCAACACGTAGACATTGGCAACCTGATGAACAGAAGCCTCGAGACGGCTGATTGTGTTATTATCAAAGTTGCTGATAGACCGGTACTCAAACAACGAAAGTAACAACTTGAAAAAAATAGGTGATTGTGACGTTGCAGCTTTCTTATCGACTGCATCAACAACAGATTCCAAGCAAGCCAAGAACAACGAAACAGCAACAGAATCGTCTGCCTTAGAAACATCGGAGAGCCAAACTTTGTTCAAAGCTTTTAGTACTTCCTTCAAGTCGATGTGTTCCACAATCAATGCGATAATGGATAATCTAACCGAGTCTTGAACTTCGTTAGCGAAGAAGATCACTCTCAATACATCGACCAAGTTAGACATAAGGAAGTTTGGCATTCTTTTGATCATAGATGAAAATAACAAAAGTACTGCTAACTGCAATTCCTCTCCCAGATCAATTGCGTCATCAGCGAATGACTTGAATATTTTCAAAGTTGGTGGGACAATTTTAGGATAGAAAGCAATGGATTTTACACCAATTGTCTGGACGACATTTGTTAACGCTGCCAAAGATGATATGACCACTTCAATCTGTTTTGATAAAAGTGTGTTAGTAGCAACTTTCAAGGTCTTCATTAGTATCGCAGAGTTCAACTTGTCCCCAAATTTACCGATAAGTGAGCTTACTGCATTCAATGATACCTGAGTTATATTTGAAGTTTCAACATCATCATCATCAATGTTCCTGAACAAAACATTCATTACCTCGTTAGCGCTTTCGACAGATTCAATAGGTTCAAGTTCGAACTTGGAAGCAATTACCAATGTCAAGCG
>JAJLUF010000188.1:0-16578 GCA_030569995.1 Lachancea cidri
ACTGATAAAGTCTTTTTTCATTTTCATTGAATTTCACTCTTTCAATGACAACCTCTTTTGGAGGCAGTTGCACGAGAGGTTTACCGTCAGCACCACGCATTTGCTTGGTCCTTCTGAGAAGGATTGGTTCAAGAATTGACGAGACAACATCAAACGCCTGTTTGAAATCCTTCTTTTCAAATGGTTCAGATACAAAAGTCTTCCAATAGCCCACCTGAGACCACGGTTCCAGCTTCATGAATTTGACCAAACTATATAAATCATCCAGTCTATTGATTATTGGAGTACCAGTTAGTACCCACCTCCGAGAGCAATTTAGATCCATTATCGATTTAGATGTTCTGGTGGATTTATTCCTGATTGTATGACCTTCATCAATAACAATACGAAAAAATTCCATCGAAAATAATCCCGTATTACCTTCGTTCAATGCTCTACTCCATTCGTTTTGCACGGTACCATATGTGGTTAACAATACCGTTGGGGGTATCTTTGTTTTTGTAAGTAAAGTTTTCAAGTTGCTAATGTTATTTCCGTAGTATATTTCACATCGCATACCAGGGTCTTCACATGACTTTTCAAACTCTTGTTGCCATTGCGACAATAACGACATGGGAACGATTATCAGCGTGGTTTTGAATGCATAAGGTTTGACTTCTTCGATCTCCCCACTTAAAAAGTTTCGCTCAGTAGTGGTATTGCCTTCTTTTTCTCCTGCTAGCTTGCGATCATTGTACTCAACATCAAATGGAGCCGTTAATATCATCGCCAAGGTAGAAATGGTCTTACCGAGACCCATTTCATCTGCCAAAATGCCGCCTTTGAGCATTGATTTAATTACTGGCTTTGTCTGGGAAAATTCCCCCGTATGCAAATTAGCATAAAAAAACTGCGCTTCTGGCGTTGTGATATCAACTGAAGCGTCGTTTCTCTGGACTGTCCAGGATAAGTCCTTCGGCCAGACAAACTGCTTCCACAGAGGATTTATCATATTCCCTTCAATATCTTCTGAATTTCCCACTGACACACATAAATTAAACTCCCGTTCCCTTCTCAACATCCAAGTCAAACCTTGCTTTTGATAAGGCCTCAAGTCCAGCTTGAACAGATTTTTAGGAGGCTCAGTCTCAGGAAGAAGATTTGAAGACTCCATCGATAACGTTGATTTGTAGAACGATTTTAATTGATTTAAATCTAAAACGTCTTCTTGCATTTGTGAAGTTTGATTATCAGTGTTGCTATTTTGGAAGTGGTCCACGTCATTGACAATATTGTCATCTTCAAGGTCAATAACTTCTGTCTCGGCATTATTTTTCAAAACAGGATCACCATCAACATATGGTCTCAATCGAACTTGATCAAATAACGCCAACAACGCAAGTCTTCGAGAACGCAATTTGAGTTCATCGTCTGTTTCAACTACAGTTTGAGTAAATGATCTCTTTTCTCGCATCTTATTTTCCTGACTACTGCTTGTGTCTGTCTTATCAAAAATGAGAGAAGTTAAAAAACAATCAAGCTGAACAATGAATGTGTCTCCGACGCTTAAACGTTTATTATTGCAGAATACCATAGTAGCCTCGAAACCGAGTTCTTCAGTGTCAACTAGGGGAAATAAAATTTGCGCAATCTCTTCAGGAACTCTTCCAACTTCTCTCTCACTACTAGTATCGAAGAGCCTGACATAATTTGCCATAGACGCCTTCTTTTTTCCATTCGACGTGTATATGCGGGATGCTGGCATTTCCGTAGAACTTCTCAAAATTTTGAGTTTACTTCCATACTTCAAAGGCTTGCTTGTAGGCCGTGTAGCAAGGGCATTAACTTGAATAGCGCCGATAAACCTCCGCCATCGAACTATCGGTTTCCGCTTTTTCATGGCCCTTGCTTCATGCTCTCTTCTTCGTTTGGTGGGAGTGGGAGAGCTCATTAAAAGAGGACCAGGAGAGTCTGTAGGACTATTGGTCGGACTGCGCTGGATTGGAGTTTCTGCTGGCAATATATGTGTAGGTATTTGGTTCTTTGGTGAACTTTCGAAATACAATCCCACCGCTGTGGATATCCTCTCGCTGTGGTCACCAGTTACACCAACACGCTTCAAGAGATCACTTGCCTGCGTATTACTCAGACTAGGTATTACAACTCTGATTTCCTCTATCTCATCAATTTCCGTGGGTTCTTTTAAATCTTTATTTGCTTCTTGAAACAGAAATGAGTCTTGATTGTCGAGGGGTTTCCCAGCTACATCCTCCTCCAGTTCTTCCTGGAAAAACCTCTTCCTTTCACCATGGTCTTCTGTTGCCATTTACCGGGATTTGTGTATGTGCTTGTCCCTCTACAAGTAATAGCTGCTCTTCTCATGTTATAACGCGTCGCTTACGAATGGCGTTGATATATGTAGATCATGTGACATTTATTTGTTAAGAAACATCGAAATGATTCCTCATCAGTACAAGTTGAAAGTACTTTAGCAAGCACAAAACAGATAAGACAGCTCGAATTGTTATGCCAAAGGAGGATGGCGCGCAATAGAAAAGTAGGAAAATGGCTCTATCGATCGTCCCATATCATTTTGGTGCTGTTATTCGTGGGATTTTCTATCGTTGTCCCAATAGATGCTATGGCTCAAGCATCTCGTTCAAAAAATGATGCTTTGAACACATTCATTGTCGTTGGTGCGTTTGTGGTCTTTGGTGTTTTGTGCATCACAATCACCGTTGGAAGAATTTTTGTTAGGAGAGGATGCTTACAAGATATTCCCAAAAGATACCTCCCTCTAGTACCAGAAGACTTGCCTCACAAGGGCAGCCGAAATCTTTTACTGAAGCAAATGAGCAGGTCTCAGGAGCTAAGTGCACTTCTCCAAAAACCAAAAGGGAAAATCATTCATGATGGCGTTGCTCCTCCCTTATACACAGTAAATGATGAGAGCGAAACGGAAAATGGCGATGCCTTACCTCCGTATCTAAACTATGAAGACAGTATAAAAATCATAACGAGCCGACTGAAGTATCAGGGAATCTTTACAAACATTATGAGTTTGGATCTCAATACTGATGATACTTTCTCCGACATAATGCGTTCTTTATTAGGCGACAGCAAAGAACACTCAGACGAAGTACAAGAATATATCGACCTTTACGAAACGGTGAAATTTGGAGGCAGAGAAATATCACAGCAACAATTCCTTCGATTCATGGATCTGTCACTCTTCTTTGTTGACATTTTACTCACAAGGAGTAACGTGGAGAACAGGACAAGGTCAAGTCACAATTCGCGGTTAAGCACATCTTCTTCAACAGGTAGTGCTCGCATCGCAAGAGCGAGAGTTACACCCACGAACACGGAAGATTACTTAGATAGTGATAGCGTATCTCAATCGGACTCAGACCGAACGACTGATTTGGATGTGCGCTACGAAGGCGAGCCGGAACCATATATAATGAGGAGAACAAACACAAGCCAGACCGTTGCGAGAAGGGTAACTCCAAATTCTGAACTAAATGATCATTATACGTATAATTTTGATGAAAGGGTAGAACCTCCGGAAAGTCAAGAGGATTATAGAAGGAGTCACAGTATTATTTCTAAAATGGAAAGTTACAACTCTGTTGTGCATCAGCCTCGACTTGAAGATTAAGAGTTTTTTTTTTTTGCATTTCGCCTATATGAAAAAGTACGTAAATAATTTCATTCTGAGTTGCCAATATTCTGACTCTAGTGAGAGTGCTTTTCAACTGATCACAATTGTGCCAATTCTTCGAGCCATTGTTGCAGCAACGCTCTAGTTGGGCCATGTGAAATATGTCCCTCAATCACGTTGCCCAATTTATCTGACATTTGCAAATATTCATCCGAGTATTTTCTCAAGATGCTTTTGACAAATCCCATTGAGACTTCATACTTCCACATTAATTCCAGGCGTGGCAATTCAGTAGATACGTCAATCATACTACCTTCATCAATGATAGGCGCGACTATACTTTCTTCTTGTGTGGCACCAAGCTTTACAATAACATCACTGATGATTGAAGCCAGCCTTTCAAATATGAACACAAAATTTTCGACGCTTATGTCTTTTCTCAACGATAGTTCAGTCAAATTTCTGAAAGTGGATTCAATTGACGTAGCATCGACTAAACCCCAGTTCTTATTATCCTCGTCTGAAAAGGAGAAATTCAAAATACTTTTGATAGATATGATATCGCCATTTTTAAAGGTGTCCACAATCAAGTACCCGTTTTGAGAATTGCAATTCCAATACCTTATAACAGCCTCAACAATCCAAGATTCCTTCAAATCTTGCTCAATTTCCATTTTACCAAATAATTCATCGAGCTCATTTTTAGAATCGCTGATATATTTGTTCGCATGTGATATTGATCTGTTACCACAGTAAAGTAAAGTCTGAGTAAGCAACGTAACAACAAACTTGTTGAAATCAACGATTATGTTACCATGTTCAGCTTGCAACTCTTTGAGAATTGTCTCTATTTCAGTTCCATTTCTATCCAGAGGTTGTTTATGAAAGAAGTCCAAAAGTCTCTGCACCTTTTCATGAAATGGAAAACACTCATTTTTGAAGTATAGATCATTATCCTTTAAAGATTCTGAGTCAATTTCGAAATCTATGAAGAATGATTGATAATACTGTAATAGTTGTCCTCTTGGAATGAATGAGCTATCCAAGTATTTATTGAACTCCTCCGTCAAGCTATCTTCGACATCAGGTCTATTTGAAGTCAGCCTTAACTCTTTTCTGATCAAGTTCCTCATAAAAGTTACCTTTGGATTGTAAAATGAATCACCAAACTTTATAGAATCTTCTTCCCATTCATTCCATTTCCAGGAGAAATTGAAGTTACTCACCTGGATTGAAAACCAATCTAAATATCTCAACCTCAGTTCCAAATCCAAATTATCCAGATTGTTGTAGAAAAATCTGAAAGCTCTTCCAAATACGGGAGCAATAGCCTTTGGGGAATTCTGGCAGACTTCTACTAGCAATGTGTAAAAGTAAGCAAATGATTGCGAAACATTTGGCAGCTTGAAAATCAAACTTAAAATGTTCTCAATAGCTAAGTCTTCAATTTTGTATGTGGATATAATTGGATTTTCTTCGTGAAGGGCAACCAATTGAGCAATTGACTGGCCAGGCTCAGTGAAAATACCAGGCTTGAAGTATAAATCTAGAGTTATCACTTGTCTTGCTACCTCCTTTCTGTTAAATTCCAAGCTTTCGACAATATCGATAATGATGTCATCAAATAGCATCCCAGCGTACGTAGTAAGTGGAATTACCGTTTCAAATTCCCCAACTGTGTTTTGAAGGTAAACTCTAAACGAATGTCTTGGAGTTTTCCACATACCATCGACAGATCCTAAACCCTTGTCCAATCCACTGAAGGGTTCTAATTGATCCACTGTAGGAAGATTTAGAGGATCATTGAAACCTTGGCCTTCTGGTTGTTCTCCTAACAAGTGATCATAGTCGGGAAACAATTCTCCCAACTGTTGCATGTCATCCGCTAAAACTCTTTTAACGTTAGGCAAAATGACCTGGATCCATTGAATAGGCTCGTATGGGGCATCTTTATTGTACTCTTTGATTAAAGAGATATTGGTATTCTTAATTTTATATTCGGTTTCAATGTAGGAGATGAGCTCGGCCACGCTCTCTCTCAGGGATTCGTTCTTTCTTTGGAAAAAAAATAGATACGGAATATCCAAAAGTGTGTTTGTGTAGATGGCTTCAGAGAGAGGGTTTCTCTTCTCAGGGTTTAAGTTGTTCAATTCCACACATAGTGCGAAAAGCTTTTTGTAGAGCGATATTATTTCGTCCTCCAAAATCATAGGCGACAGCAAGGATAAAAATCTCAACAGTAACTTGATTTTGTTCCAAACACCAGTTTCATTAGAAGTTACCTCAAAGTTCTCATCGATACTGCGGTCTGCACACTCTTGAAACTTCGTGAAGAAAAAATTCAGGATGCTTTTACCGGTTGTTGGGCTGCCAGCATTAACCACCATGGTCAACAAAGCGACTGCTGGCTGCTTCTGAGGCTGCTCAATAACGACGGCGTACAAAGTACTCAAAAGGGCGTTTCTGAAATATTTTTCGTTTCCGAATTCATTCACGATTGCCTCACTGAGAAATTTAATATCCTCCTCAAAAGCCTTCACAGATTCACCAATTGTTCTAATATCAGGCATCATTTCCTTACACAGTTGGACAACAGGAGGAATTCTTTGCCTCTTAGGCATACGAGGTCTAAAGTCGCGATATCCATCGTCGTCATCGAAATCTAAGGATAAAATCATGGTTAGTAAGAAATTCGGAAGCCAGGGGAGAATGAACTGACATAAAATGGTATCAAGATTTCTTCAGTTGTATACAAGACGTCTTTAGATCCTACTTTACTGCCACAAAGCTATCTTGTCGCCAAACGTCGGTAAATGACAACCATTTGACCTTGATCCCTTCTTCATGAAACAAAAACTCTATCAATGTTTATCTGGATGAACAAAAAAAGGGAGGAGACATACCATTTCTTCTTTTAACTCCTGACATTGTCACGAACTTAAATCTCTTGAGCGTTCGTCTGTTAGAACTTGTCCTCCAGTGTATCTGAGATTTTTTTTTTCACCTCTTCTCAAGACGTGTCGAACGATTACCATCAGTTTGAGATTAGTTGTAGATACTGATAAATGCATAAGTCCATACGTTGTATATAGAGTTTGTTTAGAATGCAGAGTTTAGCGTTGAATCATCAAGCTTTTCCCTTAATAGTGAGATTTCATTATCCTTATTGGCGATTTCTTTGTTTAACGTCTCAATTTTATAAACAAGATCCAACGAGCTTGGCTTGGCGCCATTTTCTTGTAAGAGAGTTTGCTCTTCTGCAATAAATCTTTTTAATCTCTCATCGTTCAGCTCTTGAATCAACTCCACAATTTTAGCCGACTTTTTGCGTAGCTCAATTTCGAAATCAGTAAGAGATAAATTTTTATTTGACCGCGAAGCATCTCCGCCACGATCAACCAACTGCTGTTCCATCCTTGTCTCTCGAGTTATCGATTCAGCCAACTCCTTTGAAACGAGTTCAAGCTCGTGCATCAACGAGTTTCTTTCATTAAGCACATTTAGTTGCTCTCCTGAAATTGTGATAGTCTTGAACTTTTTACGATCTTGGAGGTTAACTGCAGGTTCCAACTCGTCCAAAGAGGCAAATATTGGTTTATAAGGTCTCCCTAAAGAATTATCAAACACAAAGTCGTCATCGGAATTATTGGTAGGCCCACTAAAAATTTGGTTGGAGGTCTCATTACATTTCGGGCTCGAACTCTTAAGGTCATTTGCTGATTGAATTGCATTTGGAACATTCACATTTGCATCACTCCTGTCTTGTGTAGAAACTTTGGATAAGTTGTAGTCATTGCGTTCATTCACAGAATTTTGAATCAGCGGCGGCGACTTTTCCAAAAGAGAACCTTCTTGAATGTATGGCAAAGGTGCTGATGAATTGTGATTTTCGGATTGTAAATTACTGGTCGAGGAATTTGAAAATAGGGAGTGGAAAGACTTCCTTTTCTCAGTCTTTTGGTTCCACACACCTGTAGATTCCGGCTTGCCGTTATTCGTGCTGTGCAAACTTTCCGCACTGGAAAGCCTCTTATTAGTGCTGGTGATACTTGAACTTCTACTATGTGGTCCCTCTTTCTCAGACTTGCCCTGTCTAGATGACATCCGTCTCAGAAAGTTTCTTGCTTTTCCAAAACCTTTTGATGACTTTGCCTCTTCTTGCTCGTACACCGGAGATGGGAGAGTAACATCAGAGTCTGTATTAGAATCTTGAAGATTAGGCTTCTTTATTGTTGTCTCCGATTGATTCGGGACATTTGAAATACTGTCTCTATTAGGGCCGAGAAATTGTGAAGCTGTTACATAGTCGTTGGCGTCAGTTTCATTTTCCAGCTTGTAAAGACCTGTCTTGTTGTTTTTTTTCTTGATTGGCGAGTCGAGACTAAAAGATGACCTCAAAGTTGCCATGGACCTATGCTTTGTTTGTTTTGTCCCTCCTGTGACATATTCCATTTGCGTTGAATTATTCAAGGTGATTTTGGATATCTTGGGAGAGTCTTCTAAAGAGAGTGGTTCTAAACCATCTTCAAGAACGCTTGAAGGCCTTAAATCGAGATCTTCCACTGCATCGATGTTACTGGTCTTTTCAAAAGGCGAGCTTTCTTCCTTTTTGTACATGTCTGTTTCTGAATGCTGAACTTCCATTTGTCTATCACGTAGTTCTTGCTGTTGAGGATCAGAAAGTTTCAAAACACTTAGTTTTCCAGTTTTGGATATCTCATTCTTCAATGGAGACTGTTTGTGAGTTGGGTGATCGTTTTCTGGAACGGGTGCGTCTTGTTTTATAGGCTCCTCGACCAACTGGCTTTCAGGAGTTTCACTAGACATGTAATCAGATGAAATGCTATTGGAGCTGGTTAGGGATGAAGAAGAAGGAGGAGGAGGAGGAGGAGTTGCGTGTGCTTTTGGGAATGGAGGAGCGTGTCTGAGGATTGCTTCTCGGGAAGAATTGTTTCTGGCCGCTTCACGAGGTGCGTTATTGTTAGGATACATCTGTGGCCGAGGACCTTGCAGAGACATTGCCCGCGGATCGGCATTGGCATAATATGGTTGCTGTCCCGGTGTGTATGAAAGAGCTTGTGGATGAGGACCTCCGAATGCCTGGACTGGTCCCTTGCGCGCAGAAGTTAATGACATAGCTCTTGGACCACTAGCCATGGGTTGTGGGCCATAGCCAGCTTGACCAGGAGGGATGCTACCGGGAGGATGCTGCCGGAAACGTGGGGGAGGACCGGCCATCATAGAGTTGGCTCTGCTATAAGGTGGCATTGCATTACCATTCATCATCTGCGGAGCAGGTTGTTGATATGGGTTGTAAGAATTCTGTAGAGACATTGTCCTTGGTCCTCCTGGAGGAAAAGCTCCGGGTCCTCTCAGCTGCTTGCCCTGTTTCGCTGCGGCAGACATGGCCATTTTCTTCTGCGCGGAGAGATGCTTCCTGTACTCGATATTGTTCATGTTTTCGTGCTCTTTGGTCATTATTGTGGGGATTATGGGCGATGTGTCATCTCGGGCACCTCCAAAACCATATTTATGACCGCCATTGTTCCTCAGCGTGGAAATATCACTGAATGTTACTATCGACGTGTCAGAGTCGGCCATGACGGTGTCATCCTCGTCGTTATCGTTGTGGTCATTGTTCTTGGATTGCGCATGCCTCAACTTGAAAAGATTGACAAGCCCGTTGGACTGCATCGAAAGCTTAGCGTCGGTAGCCTGCGAAGACAAAGAGGGACGTCTTTGGTTTGAAACAGGAACGCCGGCGTAAGACGGCGTGTATGGTTGCTGTACGCGCGGCTGCTGTGCGTACATAGCACCATGCTGAGGTGGTCCATAGTAGTGATGTTGCTGTTGCTGTTGCGGTGGCTGATGTGGTTGCTGGTACCCTAATGGCGGGCCACGAACTGGAGCTTGCTTTTGGTTAATGGGCTGTTCGTTCCTAACGTCGATGCTCCCAATATCGTTGCTCAACAGCTGATTTCTGAGCTGCGCCCGCGAGGAACCGCTCTTGTTTGCTGCAGACAAACCTGCGTCCATTGTGTATTTATTCGACTGTCTAGCTTTGCAAACGTGTAGTTCCGAATTTGGGTGTGGTTTTCGAGAGTACCGGGCGTATGATTTGAGTACTTGGCGAAACTTTTTGATTTTTTGATTTTAAATCTACCTTGAAGACAATTTCAGTAGAAATCTGTTTGGAATTCGATCCGTACCTGCTTTTAGACCTGCTACCTTTATCTTGCCAGCACCACAAGAGAAAAGTTGTTAACTTGTTCTATTTTATTTTATTTTTTTTTTTTTCTGTCGCCGCCCGGGGCCGCTCTGTTCTATTTTCTGCCTGGGGGCTATAAAAGAAAGAAGGAAGGAAGGAAGGAATGAAAGAAAAAGGACCAAAGCACGTGACAAGCACGTGACCACAGCTCTCCCGGTCCCATTTTATTAGTATTTACGATATGTAAGGTGTCAGGTGTCGGGTGTCAGGTGCTTAGACCTTTCTAGACTTGACGGTGCCTCTGTTAACGGCGGAAGAGGACGCCTTGGGTGAGGACGCTGCCTTGGGCTCGATGTCCTGGGACTCCGCGCCCTCGGTCTCGGCGCCCTTCCCTTCAACCAGCTCGTCGTTGCTCTTGAGCTGCGCAATTTTCAGCTCCGCCACGAACCAGGTCACCGTGATCCACAGCAGCGTCGAGACCACCAGTAGTATCATGAAATGCACGTTCCTGGTGAGGAAGATCAGCCACGCCAGACATACGGTCAGGAACAAAAACGACATGTGCGTGGCCACAAGTAGCTGCGGCGACGCGCCGGGCGAGAATACGCTCTCCCAGAGTTCGCTAAAGAAGGATGCCATTGATTACTAGGTTGGTCGGCGGAAGAGCCGGTGATGCTTCTTCTTAGTAGTGGCCTCTGAAAAATCTCACACCGGGCTACGGAACCAAGGGAATAGAAAAAAAAAGATTAAAAATTCGATGTCATGTGCCACGAGCGCCACCACGTGACCCATGTCACATGACCACCACGTGACCCACATCACGTGTTGGTCGACCACGGTTCTGCGATTAAAAATTGAAAAGCCACCATATCTTAAAAATACGTATTCTTATACAGATGCGATACTCGCGCTAGCCATGCGTCCGGCACACGCGATGAAGACCACTACCAGCCCTGTTCTTATAATCCTGAGCCCAAAACGAAGGATCCCAACATGGTAGCGCCCAGTAGAGCACCGAATTTCCACGATACTGGGTTGGCAACCACATTGGCGACGGCTGCGCTGCTAGCGCTAGCAGAGGAAGAAGAGGAAGAAGAAGAAGCGGATGAGCTCGAGGAAAGGACTGATGAAACAGATGAAGATTTGGACGACGCGGCCGAAGACAAAGACGATTCGACAGACGACACAGCAGACGACACAGAAGACGCGGCGGATCCCGTCACGGAAGAAGCCGCGACGTTAGTGGCGGAGACCAAGTTGGAGTTTGTTGAAGCACCGGTAGAAGAGGAAGAAGCCATTATGATGATGTGTTATAATAAAATAATTTTTTTTTTGTGTGTGGAAGATAAAAGTTGAATTGAGTTCCTGGGATTGAACTGAGTGACTTTTGTTTTAACTATCTAAGGCAGACTTAAAATTCTTAACTCTATACATGATTCTAGCATCACTTATATACTATTGGCATTAAAAAAACTGCTGGTTTCCCATTTAAGTGGCTTTCGGGCCCTGTAATACATTCCCTTTAAAGCACGAGCGCGAAATCCAGGCCCTTTCGCTCAGAAAACCGCGTAGTGTTTCGCGTCGTTCTTGCGAGTTTTGGTGACGCGATTCCGGAGGATTGCCAAGAGGCTTAAGGGCCAAGCTAAATTTAGCGCGCGCAAAAAAAAAAACCAAATCGATCCAGCATTTCCGGATTGGGCAGAATAATTAATCCAAAAAGCGCTGGTGAGGCCGCTGGAGAAGTGGCTTGGAGAGAGAGTGGGATAAGGAGCACGTGACAGGGACAGAGCGGAGATAAGGAGCACGTGACACGCACACACACAAAACACACGTGACACGCACGTGTCCGCGTCTTCTTCTCAGAGATAAGGATCACGTGACACGTGCCTCACCGCACTACAGCGGCCGGCCGCAATCACGCGACACGCACGTGACATACACGTGCCCGCACGTGCCCGCGTCTTCTTCTCGCTCTCACTGCGTCGTCGTTGATTTCTGCTGTACACAGCTATATGCTTATATTTTGGGTATCATAGTTCATTACATCGGCTCTATCTGCTCTATCTGCTCGCCGCGGCCCGCCGCGCTCACGCAAGCATGCCACCAAACACCATCAGAGTCATCGCCATACTGAGCTTCCAGGCTGCGCGCGGCCTGCTGCCTGCATTTTGCGTACTGTCCATCTGACCGGAGCGGGCGGACGTAGATGCGGTGGTGGATGAGGAGGCAAGTGAGCTGGCAGTCGTCGAGGACGTGCCAGAGCTGGAGCTGGAGCTGGAGCTGGAGGAGATCGCTATCGACGTCGCGGAGGATGACGTAAGCGTCGTGGTCGATTTGGAATACTCAAACGCACTCGAATATGCAGTCGTGGTCAGCATCTGGGATGATCCCAGTGACAAGATCGTCGCAGAGCCGTCACTGCCTGCAAATGCGTAAGAAACCGAAACGGCATCTGATGTGGCGCTGTCGGTCTGAATAGCAGCTTCCATGAGTCTCGAGAAAATAAAAGAAGAAAAGTAGAATATTATTAATACCGAGCGCAGTTGGTGCTGCTATCACTACTCTCTTTTGAAACACTTAGCACTATCAGCACTCTTGCCTCGAGAAAAAAAAAAACTAGATATGTCTTTCTTTTCTAAACAATAATATACTTGATTGATGCAATTGGCACCATGCCAATTGCCAACGTATTATATATGCTTCGAAGTCACATTTACCGTTTCATTTCACATACCCGCCCTGATACACGCAACCGATTTGCGCTCTGTGTAACTCGGAGGCCGTTCCAGCTTGCTACGTCATTGTCGCCGGAGACGTGTTCCCAACGGGTTTCAAAAACAAACAAAAAAAAATTAAGAATACCGTAGCTTGCATTCGTGGAACCGCGTCGGTACGTTTTCGCCCAGGTGTAGCCTCGGAGGAAAGCGGCGCATGTCTGAGCTTACAAACCGGCCGTTCGACACTATGGACGTTCTCGGCCCTGCTTGGACCATACTAACACGCCCCTTCTGAAGATTTGCGCTCGTCAAGAATCGTGCTCTGCAGAACAGATACGGGGGCTACAAAAAGCGGAGGAACCGGGCCTGTGGTCACGTGAGGTACATCACGTGCCACGCGCCACGCGCCAAGATTTAACGGTTCCTTAGCATCAGGTGTGTATCGTTGAGTACGCAACATTCTTGTATCGATCATCTTTTTAAGCGTAGATACTGGCATTGTGTGTGCGAATAAACTGGAACATGGACGCACGAAAACATAGAAAAAATTAACTTTTTTTTTTTATCTCGCTGTTAGGGCATCACATGAAAAAAAAAATTTTTTTTTTTCAAATTTTTTCATGCCGGCCCAGATGGTGATATATAAACTATAAGAGTTTCTATCCAAGTGCGTAGCACATACTCTTTCATTTTAAGAAAAAACTGCTTACACGCAAAGTAATATAAAATGGGTGCCTACAAGTATTTGGAAGAATTGCAAAGAAAGAAGCAATCTGATGTGTTGAGATTCTTGCAAAGAGTCAGAGTCTGGGAATACAGACAAAAGACTGTTATTCACAGAGCCACCAGACCATCTAGACCTGACAAGGCTAGAAGATTGGGTTACAAGGCCAAGCAAGGTTTCGTTATCTACCGTGTCAGAGTTAGACGTGGTAACAGAAAGAGACCTGTTCCAAAGGGTGCTACTTACGGTAAGCCAACCAACCAAGGTGTTAACCAATTGAAGTACCAAAGATCTTTGAGATCTACTGCCGAAGAGAGAGTCGGTCGTCGTGCTGCTAACTTGAGAGTCTTGAACTCTTACTGGGTTAACCAAGATTCTACTTACAAGTACTTCGAAGTTATCTTGATCGATCCTTCCCACAAGGCCATCAGAAGAGATGCTCGTTACAACTGGATCTGTAACCCAGTTCACAAGCACCGTGAGGCTAGAGGTTTGACTTCCATTGGTAAGAAATCCAGAGGTATCAACAAGGGTCACAGATTCCACAACACCCAAGCTGGTAGAAGAAAGACTTGGAAGAGACAAAACACTTTGTCTTTGTGGAGATACAGAAAATAAACGGGTGGTTGACCAATCTTACGTTCTGTTTAACATATTTAACTCGTACGTATTTTTAAATCAATTATATCCATTTTTTTTTTGATACCTATCAATCGATCCTTACAGTCATGTCATTGTTTTGTAATCTATAAATCTCTTAGGTTCACATACATCGCCATTTCATTTTTTGTATTGATTTTGACTCTTCATTGATCAAACTTTATTCGTACTTCGTAATTCAGCATTAATGACTCTTGCCTAATAAAGGGAGGAAAACGGAACTTTAAAAAAATTTTCCAGTATCAGCATAATATAAATTAACTGTGACAATACTCAGGTTTGATTGTGCTCGATAAGGAATCTTCTTGACCAAGAAAAAGCACGTAGATTGAGAGATGTCCACCTACAATAAAACCGCTATTCTATCCGTCTATGACAAGACTGGATTACTAGATTTGGCAAAGGGTTTGGCTGAGAATAATGTCCGTATTCTCGCTTCCGGTGGTACCGCCCGTATGGTTCGTGAAGCCGGATTCCCTGTCGAAGACGTTTCTTCCATCACACATGCTCCTGAAATGTTGGGTGGTAGAGTGAAAACTTTACACCCGGCAGTTCACGGTGGTATCTTGGCTAGAAATCTGGAATCCGATGAGAAAGATTTGGAGAAACAACACATCGAAAAGGTCGATTTTGTGGTCTGTAACCTCTATCCCTTCAAGGAAACTGTAGCCAAGGTTGGTGTTTCGATCCCAGAAGCGGTTGAGGAGATTGACATTGGTGGTGTAACTCTATTGAGAGCTGCCGCTAAAAACCACAGCAGAGTGGCCATTTTGTCCGACCCAAAGGACTACCCTCAATTCTTGGGCGAACTATCCAAGGGTGAAGTCTCACAAGAATTGAGAAACAGACTAGCTCTAAAGGCTTTCGAGCACA
This sequence comes from Lachancea cidri, assembly GCA_030569995.1. Lineage (NCBI taxonomy): Eukaryota > Fungi > Ascomycota > Saccharomycetes > Saccharomycetales > Saccharomycetaceae > Lachancea > Lachancea cidri. The sequence continues at coordinate 14,826 of JAJLUF010000188.1, forward strand.
CCGCCGACTACGATGCCGCTATCTCTGATTTCTTTAGAAAGCAGTACTCTGAAAACAAGGCCCAACTCACCTTGCGTTACGGTGCTAACCCTCACCAAAAGCCTGCCCAAGCTTTTGTTGCTCAACAGGAAGAGCTACCATTTAAGGTTCTGTCTGGTTCTCCAGGTTACATCAACTTGCTTGATGCCTTGAATTCTTGGCCTTTGGTCAAGGAGCTATCTGCTTCTTTGAACTTGCCAGCTGCTGCATCTTTCAAGCACGTCTCTCCAGCCGGTGCTGCTGTCGGTCTGCCATTAACTGATGTTGAGAAGCAGATCTACTTTGTCGCTGACATCGAAAACTTGTCCCCACTAGCTTGTGCCTACGCAAGAGCCCGTGGTGCCGACAGAATGTCTTCTTTCGGTGACTGGATTGCTTTGTCTAACATCGTCGATGTCCCTACTGCCAAGATCATCTCCAGGGAAGTCTCTGATGGTGTTATTGCCCCAGGTTATGAACCAGAAGCCCTAGAAATTTTGTCCAAGAAGAAGGGCGGTAAATACTGCATTTTGCAAATTGATCCTAACTTCTCTCCTGAATCATTGGAGTCCAGACAAGTTTACGGTGTCACTCTGCAACAAAAGAGAAACGATGCCATCATCAACAAGTCTTCCTTTAAAGAGATTGTGTCAGCCAACAAGAACTTGACTGAGCAAGCTGTTGTCGACTTGACTGTAGCTACTATTGCCTTGAAATACACCCAATCCAACTCTGTTTGTTATGCCAAGAACGGTATGGTTGTTGGCCTAGGCGCTGGTCAACAGTCCAGAATTCACTGTACTAGATTAGCTGGTGACAAAGCCGATAACTGGTGGTTTAGACAGCACCCAAGAGTTTTGGCCTTCAAATGGGCCAAGGGTGTTAAGAGACCTGAAAAGTCCAATGCCATCGACTTGTTCGTAACTGGTCAAATCCCTACTGAGGAACCAGAAAAATCAGACTACGAATCCAAGTTCCAAGAAATCCCAACTCCTTTATCTGAAGAGGAAAGAAAGGAATGGATGAGTAAGTTGACCAACGTCGCTCTCTCTTCAGACGCTTTCTTCCCATTCCCAGATAATGTCTACAGAGCTGCCAGATCCGGTGTGAAATTTATTGCCGCTCCTTCTGGTTCTGTTATGGACAAGGCTGTTTTCGGTGCTGCCGATTCTTTTGACTTGGTTTACGTCGAGAACCCAATCCGTTTGTTCCACCATTGATTGGTGTAATATAGATTTAATAATGACAACACAGTGTCTACTATTTGTATAGTATTTTTACGAATATAAAGCTTCAAGTTTTGATTTTAGAACAAACGACAAGATGAGCAATCGCGACAGGTCGATTGATCTGTAAGAAAATATTACGCTCTTCATAAGTGTTACTAGCAAGAAAAAAAAATGTCTGCGGTATGGTTTGACCCAAGTGATAATAGGCCCATAAGGCCTACACAGCGTTTAGGAATATACCGCGGTAGGATGACAACAAAGACGACCGAACTCAATTACTTCCCCTCCGAAAAGAGAAAATAAGAACTCAAGATCGTGCATCCTACTTGATCAAAGTACCCGTCGACGGGGCGCTTCTGTCTCATCCATGAAACATGGCAACAACCAAGCACCATTAATACAAGTAAAAACCACTCAGACCCTGTCGAAACAAGGGAGAAGTATTAAACTTGAAAGGCGCAAGGTTCCTTGAGACTCTGCCTCTCGAGCGTCGATCTGTCAAGAAT
>JAJLUF010000189.1:0-16541 GCA_030569995.1 Lachancea cidri
TGATCCCCAGTAAGAGCAGGCCGCGCAGCCGCTTTTGGCATCACATCAGTGATGAGCTGCGGCAACAACATGGATTCGAACGTAACAAACGTCAATGCCGTGATCGTTTTAACCTTCTCTTCTGGAAAGCTGTGAGGAATAGAAAACCTGATACTGAAGACACTCGTGAGCTCGACAGGCTTCTGCTCCAGTGTCTGAAACTCTTCTACTTTGATAAGAATAACAGCATTATGTTACGTGACCAGACAGAACGTGATCAAGCAGCACCTGCAGATGCAGGTGCTGCTCCTACACCAGTTTCTGTGGCAGCCCCAACAGGAGTGCCACTTCAACATCGTAATAATAGCCCGCGCTCAGAAACTGATGATAGCCCATCCAGTTCCGGCGGCTACTACCCGGATATGAGCACAGACTCGCTCGCAGATATGGCCTGTTTTCTACAGCGGCAAGTGTACACCCTTAATCGGAAAGTGGACGAACTTTGTGGTGTACTCGCCATGCAACGTTCCCGCCTAGACTACATGGTATCGTCGAAGACAGGGTCGGATTCATCTTTAGCTGCCTTCCCGGTTTTGACTCCACAGACGCAGCAGCAGCAGCAACACCAACACCAACACCAACACCACCAACAACAACAACAGCAACAACAACATCAACAACATCAACAACAAATGCTACAGCATCCACAGCAGATCCAACATCCGCATATGGCGCACGGAGCGATGTACTCCGCTTCATCAATGACATCTGTGCCCGAACAGCAGCTGGTCTCTGCGCAGCCGCCACCGGTTCAGATGCTTGACTCCTTGAGCACAGCCTACGTTAACGACAATTATCACCATACACTACATGATAACCAATCGTGTTAGCGTACTCATGCTACGAAGCAAGCACGACGGTAAAATTCCGCATCCATTCGCATTCTAGCACCGTGATAACCAAGCTATTTCTGCTGTTTCTATATTCGTACGTAAACCGTGTGCCCTAGAGGCTACTAAAAGCATCATGCATCTTTCTCGTTTTTTTTCGCTTCAACATTGACTGGTAGGTAGGGTTTAAGCTTTCTCCTTACATGTAACCTCAATGACTCTCTGTATTATTGAGAGACCTACAGAATATATCTTGCGTATATTTTGCGATCAATCGTTCCTGTGACGCTTCTCTTCGTAATAATCTTAACGCACCGCAGCCGCTGTCTCCGCAGTGGTAAAGAACTGATCTTGGCATTCCACACGGACACCTAGAAATCCTCATTAGTGCCACTATTGTGCAGGCACCGAGGTGCCTGCACAAGGAAGCCCGCATTCGCATACAGTGAGCAAATATTACTTCTTATTTTTTTGAGACCATTTTGGAAACCTCGTATTGCCACCTCCTTGGAGCGCATTTTCTACAAAATGGCCAAAAAGATGCGTCTGGCTAGGCGATTGAACAATCGCTTACTGCGTCAAGCTGCGGTATCCCGAGTGCCTGTCTTCTACAACCTACAATTTACTGCATAAGCGGAAAGATTTTAGAAGAATGCAGAGCCTATCTGTCACAAGCTCACAGCCAGATGGTAGTACCAAAATTAAAGCGCTAAGGGGGTGCCGGAAGTTCAGTGTGTAATTTCGTAGGAACGGAACTCGGAAAAAAAAAATGTATGTATCAATCACTCCACATATTGAGTACTGGAAACTGTATGCTTAAATTCAAAGAGCCTCAATATCTAGCCTTGCCGTGGTCGTTTATTGAAGGTAGAAGATCGAAAATTGATCGCAATTGTTTACGAATTTGTCTCGGTTGTCGTCACCGCTAAATTAATACGTGTATCGGATATAAGGGCGACTGTAGTTTGAATCTTGCATCGCGGTGGCACTCAACTTAAGCATGCATTTTTTTTCCCGTATAATAGTTTGTTCTGTGCAAAATGCCGTTACGCAAGGGCAGTTGGAATGTCGCGGTGAGCATTTACTTCTTTCGGATACAAACAAAGATGTGGTACGAGGTTTGCATGTGTCTGCTACGGGATAAAGGAAAACTCGAAAAGCCGCATCAGGTGTCGAATTATTTAATCCACTGCATCCCTGCTGGTTTTTCTGTGTTTTCAGGCACGCATGTTGCATATGTCTATGCAATGACTTTATGGTGATGCGATTTGCTGACGTTCGCGAACCGTTGGAATCTTTTTTTTTCCGAAATCTGTCGCGTCCATACGTTTTCTGTGCATGGAAGCTAAATAAATAGCTGCGTGACAATCGGGGCATATTGAGGCTTGAAAAGCCATGGTCGTGTTGCCGATAACGCATCTCGCCGGAGTGATCAGTAAGAGACATTGCGTATGCGATGCAGAATTGAAATATATACCCAACATTTGGTTCCTGTAAGACCAGATCGTTACAGTTTCTTAGGCGGTGTAAAAATAAGAGTCACCAGAGTAATCATTAGGTGTTGTTCCTCTAGTCTTTGATCGTCAACGGGATTCTAAATCGGGTGGTTCTTGCAACTCATCTCGGTTTTCGTTTTTTTGGGGCACTCGTGGAAATGCACGCCCTGAATATTGATCAAGCATTTCAAGCTCCTGGCCATTGGTCCCATATAGTAGAGCGTTTTTCGCCCTCACACCTCACCATTCCTCCTTTTCACAGTAACTCTGGTATTCATAGTTCACCTACTTCTGTAAATTACGCCATTAAAAACGGTTACGTTCACACAATGGCAACCACTTCACAACCGATGCTTTCGATGGACTCTGATAGTGATCCGTCGCGGCACCGAAGCCCTTGGACAGCTCCTGAAGACGAGTTTATGCTCATGATTGTTCTGAACAATAGCCAGCTATTAACGCACGATCTCAAGTCCAAGGATCGCAGAAAATTCTGGCATCTCGTCAGCTCGCAGCTCACCAATAGATTCGGAATGACCAAGAATAAGAGACAATGTCGAGATCGCTTCAAACTCTTATTCCAGAAGTCCATTACCCGCAATCAATTCGACGCTCCGCAGGTTCCCACAAATAAACTCGAACAGCTCCTTCAGGACTGCTTTCATACTTTTCACTTGACTGAGGCTAGTAGATTTGTGCTAGCAGATACACCGCCGCAAATTGCGGGTGATATCGAGCCTACTGACAACGATGCACTCCAAGAAAAAGCGCAGTATGAGACCAAGTACCCTTCCGATGATTTCGTCGACAATTCCCAACAGATGCAGCTGCACCAGCAGCAAGTGCAATTCGAGGTGCATCAACTTCTCACAAATCTGATGTCTCTCCAGCAGCAAGTAAATCACCTTTCCTCCAAAATTGATATGCTCACCATGATGGTCACACCACCTCAACAGAGTCCAAACATAGACCGCACCGTTTTCGAGCAAAATTACCCAACGCGGATGTAGCTGCTGTTGCTGCGCATTCCTTGTCAACTTCAATTATTCTTAACCTCCCTATTTGGCGTCAACATCTTCCGTTGTCAGCGCCTGTAACATGTGCTGGCATTCCTGTTTCACTGGTTGATATATAGTCTCTCGAGCCCTGAAGTTACCTTTCATGCTGCTTGTTCTCTTTCTGTTTCTGGCTTCTAGCGCTTTTAACTAGCAGCACCTTTTTTAATATGGTACATAACACTCATCTAACGGCGTTTTTTATATGAGCTTCATGCCCTGGTTCAATTCATAATACCCAAATCCAAATTCGATTGCTATAAAACATTTGGATGCTCAAAATAAATGAGCAAGGTAACGACCCAAATGGTGCTTTTCAACTTCAATGCATATATATATATATACACTGAACTTAAACTTTGACTTGGAAAGAATGTGGGACCAATACACAAGATTTACATGGTGCGCCAATTAGAAATAAGCGGCGGTATTCGCATTCTCTCTGTACTTCACGTAAAAACCGGGGTCTGTCATATCAACGCATTATCACATTCTCCGTGAATAATGACCGCATACATTTGTAGCCGCTTGATATTCCCTTAATCTTTTTTCAAAGCCCCTAGGTCTCTCCCTATTCATGGTTCATTCAGTGATTGAGAGCTCTTTGATTGGTTATTGTTCAAACATCAAGGGAATGAACAATCTGACATCACTCAACAATTGAACTTGTTCATTAACTATGAGTGAAGGTTTGATTTCGGGTTGTAATTCTTTTCTAAGCAGCCACGAGTTCCTCAGCAAATCCCTTTTCGATGAAAAATCATCGATTTACTTTAAAGAAGAAGAGAGACTGGATTTGAAAGCGCAAGCAGTTTCATTTGCTTTAAGAGAGGATGACCTGTTTGGCTTGCTAAAGTTGGGAGCGAGCAGGAGTGGTTTTGTTAACCATTCTTTGAGAAGGCAAGCGTGGTATAAGATTTTAAAATCAACCATGCTAATGGACACACCTGTACCAGAAACGACGCGCGAATTTCCGCATAGAGATGAGCATCAGGTCTCCCTTGACGTTAAGAGATCATTCGGAGGTGTTGAAGACGAGCAAACTAAGGCATTTTTGAGGCAGGCATTGGAATCCACCGTGATACGAATGTTAAGGAAGTATCCTCAGCTAGAGTACTATCAGGGTTACCATGATGTGGTAGCGGTTTTTGTTTTAGTCTTTACCCAAGAGGGTAGAGTTGATGACGAGCAAATATCAAGCGGGTGTACTAGTAGAGAGGTTTCCATAGACGGCTGGGACGATCAGGAAAATCTAAGTAATAGCTCATCTTCTACCAAACTTCTGGATGATTCCATATTACTACTGAACTCCGATGCACTTTTCGAAGCAGTTGAGATATTTACTCTCGTGTACCTTCGCGACTTTCTCATGTCTTCGTTAACTTTCACTATCGATCAATTGAAGATCATACCTGTTTTAATCAAAGAAAAAGACGAGGAATTCTATAACAAGTTTCAGCTCTCAAAAATAGATCCTTTCTTTGCGCTCTCGCCAATTTTGACTATTTTCTCTCATGATTTGAGACCCAAATGCGAAGATGATTATGGAGTGGTCTTTCAAATTTTCGATCTCGTCATTTCCTCCAAATCTATGATGGTACCTCTGGTCTTATATAGCCAAATGCTGCTAGCGAAGAAAGACAATTTGTTAAAAAAATACCATGAGAATATCGACAATTTCGATAATGATACGGATTTAATACATGGCGTAATACAACAAGTCATGTGTCTCGGTTTTGATAACGAATTCTGGGCAGAAGTGTTAGACGAATCAAGAGTTACGATGGAATGGATTCCACACCAAGCGCCTAAACTAGTTAACAGATATAGTGTTTTGAGGAAAGGCGTGACACAAGTTGACGAGCCATTGATGTTGAGTAATGTTCTTCTGTGGCTGTCTAAAGAAATAAAACTCAATCGTGAAAGAAATGTGCTTGACGTTTCTAATCGTAAAAGCAAAGGCAAGAATGGGATTTTATCCAAATGGCAGCACATTATTGGACGTGGCGGTTTAAGTTTGTTGAAGTTCTCTATAGCATTGGGTCTTGCTGCAATACTGTTGAAAATTTACATGCAAACAATTTATGGCGAACATTCGTTTTCTTTGATCCCCTACGCTGAACAGGTAAAGTCTTTAAAGATACTAGGTTTGAATAAACCCGATAAATTTTGGCTTGATCCAGTCAAGAATCTTTTGAAAAATCCGAGTGGTGCCTCATATTTATAGAAACTTCGTGTTCAGCATTTTGATAGTTTTCTCTAGTCTGTATGTATTACAATTGTGCACGGTTTTGAATTTATTTATTCTACATCTATATCATATATTAGAGTAGTATCTGTTGAGTTTCCCTGCCATCCTCTATTTCCACTTGTGCTGATCAGAAATCTACACGTTGGATCTAAGTAAAGATTAGAAATCGTACCGCCGTGGTGGCCAGGTACGATTAAAAATGGCACTTTAGATGATTTTCCATGTTGGGTGACATCATATAGTCTAATATTGTCGTTGGATGCACAGAGAACATGTTTATTGTTAGGCATGGTCCGAACACATGATACTGGACCTGAGATGCTCGGAAATTTCAGAGTCTTCGAAGGTTTTGATCCCATTCTCAAATCAAACTCTTCCACGGTAGCGTTTCTTCTTCCTACGTACACACGATCTCCATCCATAGACCAGCAAGCAGACATGCACCATGGTGGTACTTGTGCACCCTTCTGAAGGTTAAGCGAAGGTTTCAATCCGTTGCGACGGTCCCAGATTTGAACAGAACCATTTGTGCAAGACGTTAAAAATGTGGATTCATCAAAAACGATTCGTAGTGTATCTCTGGATATTTCACTTTTGAGGTCTTTTTCCATTTTCTCCTCTGTTACCTCTTCGTCACTTTGCTCATCTAAATTGACTGTTTTGCTGTCACCTTTACGTTTAGATTCTTCCTCGACTTCATCTCCGAATAGTGAATCCAAGTCATCATCTTCTCTCTTAACAGAATTATCTTCGGCTTTTTCCTCTTTCATATTATCTATGCTTACTGAAGAGAAGAGAGGCCTGAATTCTAATGATGATACTTGTGCGGTTGCTCCTTGGAACTCATTGGTACATTTTCCAGATTCCAGGTCCCACTCTAAAATTTGCTTGTCCCATCCACTGCTTATAAATCTCGTTTCGTCGTTATTTAATTTCAATTGATTGACGCTTCCTTTGTGCTTTGAAAAACAATGTGACACCTGACCCTCCATAAAGCGGCAGCCTTGCATAGTAATATTCCCATTCTGTAAACCACTCAATAGAAAAAGGCACTCACTTTGAACTTCTATAGAATGAACGGGGGATACAACTGGGTCATATTCCTTACCATTTTTCATGACTTTAACATCTTTTCGCCTTTGTGGTACCTCATTCTCCCAGTAGGACACAAGTATACCTGCATTGGATATAGATTCGACTAGTGAATGCTTTTGGAGAATTGTTAAGGAAAGTTTACCTTCGATTGTATTCAGGAAATCATATTTTCTGATATAGCCGTCCTCACCTCCCAAAAACAAGTATTTTAGACCCTTAGACATGGTTAATGAGTGAACATGCGTTTGGATCGGTATTGCTGCAGTTGGGTAGATTATATATGATTCCGCCAATTTTGCTGAGTGAAACAATTGAGTGTAATACTCATGGACCTTATCGAATGCTGACGAAGGCTTCTTCAAGACCGAAGACTGATTGATTTTCTGTCGTTCTTTTTCTTCAGAGCCTGCAACATCAACGTCCATCGCGTCATCGTTACTCTCTTCAACGTCGTCTTTCTGATCATCATCCTCTTCATCATCATCTTCGTCATCATCATCTTCTTCTTCATTGTCATCATCATCGTTTTCATCATCGTCTCCCTCCATTTCTTCGTCCTCGTCCTGGCCTTGATCTCCTTCCTGATCTCCTTCTTGGTCCTGCTCTTGTTCCTGTTCTTGACGATCTCTACCACCAGCTGCATCAACAATGTCCTCATCAAGTTCCTCGTCCTCATCTTCGTCCTCTTCAACGACTTGATTCTCATTTAATATATCATCCACATCATCCATTGTGGTAGCGGGCTTTGCTTAGTACTGGCTCGATATACTACTGATATAGACATAAGAAACGTTCTACATGTTAACAGTACGTATATCATCTAATACGTCAACCAAACTATTCAAGACCATGCCTTTAGTAAAACAGTAGAGTGAACAATTGAGCGCAAATCACCTAGTTTACATAGTTTGGGCTCTATCTTGAGTACCTGCGCTTGGATTTTGTATTTCATGTACAAACCGCCCTATTTGAGGCTCTCTAAATTTGATGTATTAGCAGAATTTCAAACAGCTGCATTGATAACCTACTGTTGATACAAACTGGAAAGAATATTAGTTTCGATTTATACGAAATTAGATCTCGAATGGTATTTGCGATTTTATTTCATTTGTCAAGTTTGTTAAGTAAGGATTTTATGATGGAGAAAAAATCTGTTTTCCTTCCTTACCTGAAGAGTACAACATAAAAGAATAATCATGTCGCTGGCAGTCGAGGTTGAAAATTTAACGTACAACTTTCCTCAAACGAATGAGGCAGCCTTAGAGGATATTAGTATCAAGATTCCATGGAACACGCTCACCTTAATTGTTGGATCCAATGGTGCCGGAAAATCCACACTACTGAAGTTACTTAGTGGCAAGCACTTGTGTCTCAGTGGCAAAATCCTGGTCAATGGAGTTGACCCCTTCAGCCCTTTGTCAATGCATCAAAATGAGGTTGATGATTGTCAAATTACAACATACCTTGGCACCGAATGGTGCCACATGAGCTTCATCAACAGAGATATTGGCGTTTTGGAGCTACTCAATAGCATAGGCTTCGAGCATTTTCATGAGAGAGGAAAGACGCTTGTTGATATACTGGATGTAAATTTGAACTGGAGAATGCATCGTTTAAGTGATGGACAGAAGAGAAGAGTCCAGTTGGCAATGGGCCTTTTGAAGCCTTGGCGTGTTCTACTATTGGATGAGGTTACTGTCGATCTTGATGTCGTTGCCCGCAGCAGGTTGCTTTCGTTCTTGGAATTTGAAACGAAAAGTCGTCGTTGCAGTGTCGTTTACGCAACCCACATTTTTGATGGCCTCTCAAATTGGCCCGATAAAGTAGTCCATATCCGCCATGGCAAAATTGTTCAAAGCTTGGATTATGAGAATAACGTAATTTTTGATAAGAATATTGAGGGTGTAAAAGAGAGCAATGGCACTCTAAGAGTTGGCTACGTGAAATCGCTTCACCCGGTCGCTTTAACATGGCTCTCACAGGATGAGGGTAAATAGAAACTCGGCAACACGAACGTACCGGGTCTCTGAACCGATAGAGCTCACCAAAGTGTCAAACGCTTCATGATGGTGGGCCCATTTGTACTCGTATAGATCACTCGTATCTTGGTACTTCGTATATGTTAGCCCGAAAAAAAATTTCAAACGAGCCCCAGGAATATATAAAATCGTGAGCATCAGTAAAGATATTGAGAGTTGCAAATCATTTATAGTACCAAGCAACACATTTATATTTGCCATGGATTTAGTTCTAGAGTTTTTTGACTGCTACGGCCTAGATTACGCTTATGCTAAAGCTCTTCCATCATCCTTGGCCTCAAACTTCCCACCTCAATGGCAGAACATGCTATCGATGAATATGGGTGTCAGTAATTCGACCACCTTATTGCAGGAAATAGCAGGTAAGACAGTTACTGGAGGCAAAGATATTTACGGTTTTGCTCCTTATCTTTTCAGCATGTCAGAATACACATTTGAATCATTGTTGCCTCGTTATAACATATTCAGACAAGCCTTGTCGCTTTTTGTTATCACCACATTCTTTGGTTGGATGTTATACTTTCTAATTGCCACGTTTTCCTATGTTTTTGTGTTCGACAAAGCTATCTTCAACCATCCTCGTTATTTGAAGAATCAAATGTCTTTGGAGATTAAGCAGGCATTTAATGCCATCCCCTTCATGGTGATGTTGACCATCCCATGGTTTTTACTTGAATTGAGAGGCTATTCTAAACTTTACATGAACATTGATTACGAGAACCACGGTATTCGTCAATTCTTCTTGGAATACTTCTACTTTTTGATGTTCACTGATTGTGGTATTTATCTATTGCACAGATGGTTGCACTGGCCAAATGTTTACAAGGCGTTGCACAAGCCACATCACAAATGGTTAGTTACAACTCCATATGCCTCTCACGCTTTCAACCCAGTGGATGGTTACTTCCAGTCTCTTCCTTATCACGTTTACCCAATGTTGTTCCCTTTGAACAAGGTTTCTTACTTGATTTTGTTCACATTCGTTAACTGCTGGACCGTGATGATTCATGACGGTGAATATTTGGCTAACGACCCCGTCATCAACGGTGCTGCTTGCCACACTGTGCATCATTTATACTTCAACTATAACTACGGTCAATTCACCACTCTATGGGATAGATTAGGTGGTACTTACAGAGAACCAGACAAGGAATTGTTTAACAAATCCCTTAAGAAGAGTACAAAGACTTGGGAAGAGCAGGTTAAGAAGATGGAAGTCATTAAGCAACAAGTCGAAGGTGATGATGACGACAGAGTTTACGGCACTGAAGAGAAGCTTTTGAAGAAGAACAAATGAGTGTGAAGCCATTTCACGTCCTTTTAGTTTCAGTCTCAACCGGGTCTCTAAGACAGCATGGTTTTGTACTTAAACCCTAGGTATTCATGATATAGATACATTTTCGACACGAACTTTCTTATGTATAATTTATACTCTCTATTGAAGCATGTAGAGATAAAAAATCAGGGCAGCATGTCATGCAGCTCCAAGTTAAATCTTGTATATGCGTACTTTTCAACATGAAACTTCCACTCGCACATAGCATAATCAGACGCGGAAAAAAATATGGTTGCATGCCAATTACTGGAGCTCTCTCTGAACAGTTTCCCTCTTGGCATCCAAGATGGAGCATTAAAGCGTATTTACGGCAGCACAAATGTCATTAACATGTGTGTAGCATGTTTGCTGCAATTTTGAACTTTCTGAGTATTCGAAGATCCATTGAGTTTTCAATAGAGGCTAATTTCTTTCGATATTCATTCTCCTCATAGCTGAATCGCACAGGTGTTGGTGATCGATTGTTCCTCTGCTGTAGCACCATCTTGGAAATCGTACTAAACATGAATAAACTTACGCTAATAACCAAATTTGGTTTTCGTTGGACAGTTTAGACCTCATTTTAATTTTGACAGTAAGCGATGAAAATGGCATTGACCAAAGTGCCAGCGCACTCACCATCGCCTTAAATGAAGTCGGTGGGCGAACATGTTAAATGAGTCTACATTCTTGTAGGACACTAAAGCATATCTCTAAACTCAACTGGCATACTAATACGTAACATCGTCAGATTAATGAAAGTGCCAAACGAAGTAAGTGTCTTAAAACCTTCTTATCGCAGTAGACAGTATAATGGTCCATCAGTTAAACTGTTTACATATCCTCAGAACAAGCATGTGCTTTATACTTTTAGACGGTTTAAGTCAAATTCCACAAATAGGCTATTGATGATCTTATCGCATTGATCAGTAGTTGGGCATCCAAGATTAAACGCCATTGAATGACTGAACTCTCGGAAGAGCACATAGCATCAACAAAGTTTTCCTACATTTACAAAAGAGGAATTTATGCCATCAAGACGACACCTATAGACTCTGTGGTTAAGCCTCACAATCCCATTTGTGAATTGGCGATACTCCAGAAATTACAAAATCATAGAAATGTACACATTATCAAATTAGAACATTCAGAGAACAAGCAGAGAGTGCTGCATTTGACGTTTCCTTACTATAAACAAAACTTGTATCAGTATCTTCTCAATCACTTCAAAAAGTCCCGGTGGAATCCCTATCTATTGAAATCCAATAATGAGCAAACCCTCAGCAACAAGCTGGAAATTGAATATGCAGTTGATTTTTTTCAACAGCTGGCAAAAGCGTTGAGTTTCATCCATGAACGTCGAATTATACATAGAGATGTGAAACCACAAAACATATTAGTAGATGAAGCAAACTCAGGTATCCCCACGTTGATCCTCACGGATTTTGGCATTGCATATGACGTCGAAAACCCACAAGAACCTCCGGATGAGAAAATAACAGATGTTTCAACCTCGATTTACAAAGCCCCGGAACTGTTGTTCAGCGTGAAGAATTATTCTTACGCTATAGACATTTGGGCATTGTTGGTGCTTGTATCCCAAATATTTCAGAAGTCTAGCAGCACAGAAACTGTCATACCAGCTTTTGTGGATGATGGAAGCGAAGCGCTACATGAGGGTAGTGATATCCGATTAATCTCGTCCATATTTCACCAATTGGGTGTTCCTTCCATCGAGGAATGGCCCGAGGTGTGTAGTTTCGGCTCACCGGCTTTTGAGGGCATGTTCGGAAGTCAAGGTGATGGTAAATACATCTTGGACCGATCTGTTTCAGACCAACGCGAATGTTGCGTCCACTTATTTCCAAGATTAGAGGAAATTCCAGAACCTCGTAAGTCAAAGCTCATCGAAAGTCTGCTACGAATGATGCCATTCGAGTCGACACGCAGAATCAAAAGTGCGGAACTTGTTGAGTTACTCGGAATTTGAGACATCCTCGACGGTATGGCTTTCTAATCGCCGTTGGTAAGCCTTGCTAAGTAAATGCATATAGTATTTGAGATATTTCACTTGTGGAATTTTCTCTCTAGCTCCAAAAATTCAACTAATCCATTAACCCTCTGTAATTCCTTTGTTTTGACGATATATCCTCTTGCTATCTCCTCTGTGGGTGCTTCCTTACGACTTCTAACTCTTGTTGGTGAATCATCATTTTGTTTCCTAAACTTTTTATTGTTCAAACCAACACGAAGACTAGGCGTCGAAGGAGTCGTGGGTGACCTTTTTAATGATTCACTATCTATCATGATGTAGATTTGAAGAGTTAAATACGTATGCCAGCCAGCTTTTTGTTTGTGTTGTGTGCAATGTATAGAACGAATAAGATAATCTCGCTTCAAAAAAGGGCAGCCTCTATATACAATATGTGGGCCCACTATTTTTTTCTTTTCGTACCTAATTACTATGTCTCGTAGTGTAGAGGTGGAAGAAGCGGATTCTGTAATGAACAAACTTCTAACCTAGGTTCGAATCCGGCGCGGTTTCAAAGAGCTTTCATTTCAGGAATAATAGGTATATGTTTTTGTGAATAATACCTGAATTGAGCTTTCAACCCTTCCCATTGCAAACAAAACATTCATTTACACATATTTTTATTTGTTTTGTAACTTTTAGGAAAAGATTTTAACAGACGAAAGGGCATATCAAGGGTTGATTTTAGATAGGTTGGCTTTTTTAGTTAATCTGCAGTCAAAGTTTAAATTTATACGTCTTTTGAGTTCGTATCGTCATTCATTATGCGAGATCTAGCCATTCTTAAGAAATTATTTAGTACTGCTATCTCACAAATAAAGATTTAAAGCCACAAGTGTAGATATATATCGACTTCCTCCTAAGTAATTGTAATTATTTGGCGGTTTACGGTTGTCGGTTCAATGTGCATGTAGCTTAAACTATGAAAACCTTATTGAAAGCCTAAAATGGAAATATCATGCCCGGATTTGGTTTCGTTTCTTTCCTCCTCTTTCGGATCATCAAAAAATTACCCTGCTCAGAATTATATTTGTTCGTACATAGAGATTCATGATGTGAAAACTTTTCGTCAAGTCCGCCAATCCAAAAGATTTGAATTTAAGCCCATTCCTTCGAATCAAGATTTAACGACAATGTCAACCCAGTTCCTTGCTAAGACGTCGAGTGAGATAGATATTTTTCAAGGCTACCCATCCTTTGATCAATTGACTAGAGACAATGCTGAGAAGGTTCGCGTTTCGCTACTTTCTCATTGTGGCAGATTCATGGCATTAGCTACCGCCGAAGCGGTAAGCGTTTACATTCATGAGGAATTCACGAGCTTGCTAATTTCCTTTCCGCTCAAGGATGTTTATGATTTGCATTTCTCTCCCTCTGGGAACTTTTTGAGTACCTGGGAAAGGCCGTCCATCTCTGAACCGGATCACAAGAATGTTAAGATCTGGTACTTGAATGTGGAAACTCCATCTGAAGAACCAAAATTCGCATACCAAGCTAAGGTACAAAACGGTTGGGCATTGCAATTTAGTAAACTTGATGACTACGCAGCCAAACAATTTGGTAAAGAAGTTAGACTCGTAAAGCTGGATAACCAAGACACAGAATTCAATTTCCAGAAACCATACGCCACACTAACACCAGACCAGCCAATTTCTAATTATCTAATATCACCTGCTGAGCATCCCACCATTTGCACGTTCTCACCTGAAAAATCAGGAAAACCAGCCATTCTGGCAATTTATTCTATTACAGAAGGTCCCATCACGAAAAAGATTGCTTCGAAGACATTTTTCAAAGCTGATTCATGTCAACTAAAGTGGAACCCATCAGGTAATGCCGTACTGTGCTTGGCCATCACCGATTTTGATTCCTCTAACAAGTCTTACTACGGTGAGAATACTCTTTACCTGTTGTCATTCCAAGGTGTTAACGGTGCATTAGGTGGGAAATCAGTCCGTGTACCTTTATCTCAAGAAGGTCCAATTCATGACTTCACGTGGTCTCCAACTTCAAGACAATTCGGTGTTATATTTGGCTACATGCCTGCAACTATCACTTTCTTCGATCTGAGAGGAAACATCGTACATTCTCTTGCTGAGCAACCAAAGAACACGATGTTATTTTCACCTTCGGGAAGGTATATTCTGATTGCAGGTTTTGGTAACTTACAAGGCTCTGTGGAGGTGTTGGATCGTCATGACAAATTTAAGTGCATTACCAAATTTGACGCTGCCAATACTTCTGTGTGCAAGTGGTCGCCAGGTGGCGAATTTATTTTGACTGCTACTACGTCCCCACGTCTGAGAGTCGATAATGGTCTAAAAATTTGGCACGTCAGTGGTACTCTTTGCTACGTTAGAGAATACAAAGAACTATTGAAAGTGGATTGGAGGCATCCATTCCCATATAAGGCAGGTAAGGGTCATGTGGTTAAAGATATGCACAAGGTAAATGAGGAAATTGTTGACCCTAAGCTGGAGAAGCAAGAGATCGAAATTCATTCGACAGCTGTGGAATATAATTTAAAACACCAGAAGAAAAGCAGCTCCACTAACGGTTCGAGTAATAAGCCTGTAGGTGCCTACAGACCTCCACATGCCAGAAGAGCAGGTGTTTCATCCACCGTTCCAGGTCTAACATCGAAACCAGCACAAAGAGTTGTTCCAGGCATGGCTTTACCTACAGCTGGTGTTCCAGGTATGGCCACAAAGGATTCTAAGACCGCATCCAAGAACAAGAAAAAGAGGGAAAACAAGAAGAAAGAAAACTCCCCAGACAATGCCGAAGTTGATGATCAACCCAAGCCAAACAAAGAAGCATCCCCAGAAGAGAAAAAAATTCGTTCTCTACTAAAAAAGTTGAGAGCTATCGAAGCCTTGAAGCAAAGACTTGAAATGGGTGACAAACTGGAAGACACTCAGATGTTGAAAATTCAATCAGAGGACAAAGTTTTGAAGGAATTGGAGTTTTTAGGTTGGAAAGACGAAAACGCCTAATAGTAGGTTCACAATACACTTGGGAAATTTTGCATTTTGTTCTCTCATCACCAAATTTATCTTCCTGTTTCAAACCATCTACATATCGTTCAATTTTATAAAAAAATCTGTTATTCACTAAATCTATCAGCACTGAATAGCATACGCTTGCCATTCATCTATCTGCATATTTAGTAAGAACGATCAAAGTGTGCGTACGAAGCGACCCCATCAGATATACTCAAACTCAAAGAGTGAGAAAGGATGGCTAACATTGTTCTAGTACTTTACAGAAAAGTAACGATGGCGTCTTTCATCGCACGTTCAGCAAGATTGAATATTCGAAGAAACTGGGCACGAAGGTATAGCACAGAGCGTCATGCTAATTTAGGGGCGATGACAGAATATTTGACATCAAAAGCTATTCCTAATTTACTTAAGAAACCAATCGACGATTCAAGGCTGGATGGACAGATTAGGCTAAGATTGCTGCCAACGACCCATCCATATATGCCTACCATCCAAGGAATTACCAAATATAAGCACTCTATGAATGCTATCAGGCTTATTATTCGAAACTTTGTGCTCAACGAGCGATGTGAGCTGCACGTGACTGAAGTTGAATCCTTCTCTAGGGAAGATGATTGTACAAGATATAACACAGTGACGACCATGAATAAAGTTGTTGTCCATTGGAAAAGTTGCTCAGAAGGTTGCAGACATCTGGGGCCTGACAACGTTACATCAAGAGCCAAATTTGGACTCTATAAATCCACCATGAAGCAAGCTACAAATGCAAATGTTGACGATGACAAGGGAAAAAGCGAAATTATAAATTATATCTTCCATCCTAGCGAACAGATCTCAGATTCCATGATGCACAAACATGCGCAACCGGTAACTGACACCCAGTGGCAAATTTCACGAGTAATTAGTGGTGTTTTCATATTTGAGATGAATGACGACAATTCGAAGATACTGGTACATACAATTGACAACGTCGAGATGTCTGACGACGAAAAAAAGGCCGAGACAGGGGCAGTCGCATACTAATTCTCTCAATAATTGGTACTGCTCCTCACGTGTAAATAATGAAAATGTTGATGATCTTAGGATATATGTAGGATTCTGGCCAGGGTCCTCTAAGACCGTTCTGGAGAAAGTATCACTAAAAGTTGCCTTTAGCCATAGCTAAGGTCTTGACAATGAAATGCAGACAATGATACTAAGTAAAAACTAAGCATCAAAGTTAAATAGGTGGGTTTCCCTCCTCAATCGGAGTAAATATTTGTGAACAATGCAAGTGTCTAGCATTCGAGTTCATTCGCAAGGTAGTCCATCGAACTAACAAGAGATGAATTGACACTCGGCACGCCAGAGCTTTTTTCACCATATATACATGCAACAACGTCTG